>JAODTR010013157.1:0-27603 GCA_025399935.1 Amblyopsis rosae | reverse complement strand
CAGGACTACAACCCAAATATTCCAACCCAAATATTGCTTTTGGTGGGATTCTAACCCATCGGGACTCCAACCCAGGCTGTAACCTATACTGTATCCTACATTTCTTATGTGCCTGGTTGTATCTTCCATGAACCTGATGTAGCCTATAGGCTACGTCACCCCTTAAACATAAGCTTTATTTGTTTCATGACCATTTCTGCTACAATGGTCATGAACAGGTTTCCCCTTCTGCAGTACATGTCTGACTAGGCATACTGTCTCTGTACTTCAGTTGTCAGCTGCCTTCACATCTCACCCCTCTTCTAGTTTATTCTCTCCTGTCCTACATATGGCGTATGTACGCAGTACAGCAACATACACCTCTCTCTGGAAAAGCTACTCTTCATGGGGAGAGAACTCTGTACAGCACACATGTTCAGTCCTAGGTTAGGCTGTTGTCTGCAGGCTGCTATGGGGTGTAATAAGTATGTGTGCGTGTGTGTGCGCGTCTAACTTTCCCTACTTCTGCTCCTTAAAAGGAAACTGGCGAAGAAGCGCAAAGACGCCATTGGTACGACCCGGCAGGAAATGACACACATGGTAAACGCCATGGACCGTAGCTATGCCGACCAGAGCACTCTGCACGGAGAGGACCCCATGGCTGTCACTTTTATGGACTCGCACAGCTACAGCAACAGATGTAGGTTTACACGTTATTAGCCCTTACCACTCTGCTCTACCTTGTGTTTTATTCTATTAGCACATACAAACATTTCTTTGATTATGACAATTGATTGTGAAAAACTGCTAAACAGTACTAACACTATGCCAATCCAACGCCAATGTTCTTTAAAAGAGCTGTCTCACGCTGTAGGTGTTGAATGAGCGTACAGGTAGACATCGTGTGGTGATGTTGTATATCAGGGTCCCTGAGCCATTCAAGCAGCAGACAGGTCACACTACACTACTATCTAGAACGCTCACCGTCTTTCTTCCCACAGTGCCCAACGACCCACTGGTGCCCACAGCCGTGTTAGGTGAGGCCGCTGGCACCATTTGGATTGTCACCCATCGTCATTGTCACCAGTCAGTCACCCACATACCCGTGTGGAGTGTTTGTGCTTGTTCCCTAATCCCTACCGAGTTCACCCATCTCCACAGTTCTTACAGAAATGCGTTAAAAGTGAGAGACAAGTGGCAACACACAGCTCTTGTGTTTGTCTCCACAGTAGCATTGTGTTTTGTATGTATAGAACCTGGCTTCGACACACACCATGTTTCTGAAACATTGTGTTGCTTATGTTGCTCAGATACACTCACCTTATGGACTCACCAGTGCATGCATTGCCATACCACAGCCCAGTGCTGAGCGCCCTGCCTTCCTCTCTACTCCCCTACAGAGCTCATAGGCTCTTGTGATCTTCGGCTCCCTCCGCAGCCATGCGGAGTTAGTGCACCGGTGTGCTTTAAAGCAAAAACACCGGCCCCTCTGCACATTGATCCAGAAGGATGTCTTCAAGGACACTGCTGTGGTGACATACAGTTCTACAATGTGCTATCTGGCTGTAGTGAAGTGTAATACCTCAGCATGATGTAAAATTCCAACGCACCCTCGGGGGCTGAACAAAGACACAAAGGAGCACGCTGAACCTAAACAAAATTGTGTTAATTAACTTCCTGCTCCAACGGCAGTAATTGGAAGTGAAGGCTGCAGTTACATTCTGTCTCAGCCAATCCCATCAAAGAGCGTGAGGAAGTAGCTGAAAAATAGCGAATTAATAGGGAGGTGTCAGGTCAGGTTTGCCGTTTAGCTGTCTGACGAGGGCTCTAACGATCCATAATGAGCCAACATGTCCTCAGAGCAAATGGAAGTGTTTCTGCAGGTTGCTAGCGCCACACCAGCTGAGACGTGTGCCTGTCAGTCTCTATGCCGCTGATGTCAACTTGTGTTATCACACACAGCACAGTGTTTCACCTGGAACTATATTTACATTCCGTAATTGCGTCTAATCATTCTGAAATGCACTGATTTTTAGCTGTGCCACTATTTACAATGTGTACTTTATTTTCTTGTGCACATAATTGCATTAATTCTAAGCGGGAAACGTCGGGGCTCAGATATTAATACAATGCAGAAGTGCCAAAACCTGGCTGCGAAAGGGAGTCAATCCCCACAGTTAAAATGTCTGACTTTAAAGCAAAAACAAACATCTTTACAGCCTGGGTTAAAAGATAGCTTTGGTCTCTATAGCTAGTCTCTCATTTCATGACAACTATTTTTTTTTAATATAATTCATCAGATAAAAATGAATGTGCCACACATGTATCCCATTATAATGTATAGGGGGGCACTACAGTTAGTCAGGTACTGCTAAGATGGCAACGACTAGAGCCAGCATAGCGCAGTCTTCAAGCTCAGTCACGGAGGGTTTGTCCATTTATATATACAGTATATGATTATTTCCTATATATCAAAGCTCTGAATGCTTCGATCTATGTCATTTAGCACCCCCTGTTGGACTGTTGCGGAATTGAAAATGGGTGGGTGGGGGGCATGAGTGATGGTGGGCTGAGGTAGAAGATAGCACTATTTAGATCACTAGATGGCAGTATTATTATTCTGAACACTCCTGTTCTGAATGTACAGTGTGGCTTTATGTTTACACCACTTTAGGATGTGTGTTGTACTTGCGTGTGTCTTATTTTGTTTAAAACATTCCCCCAGTCATCTATCACAGTTACGTGTTTCATGCATTGTTGGTGATTCTCTGTGATCCTTAAGACAAATTGAATTCAAATTAACATTTGTAATTTGTGGCATATGTTGCTAGCTAAGCTACTTTGCCATGAACTAATCCTCTCCTCTTTCTCTTCTGACTGCTTTAACCTGTAGTTCCCATCACTGGTGAGTATGGACAGGGAAACTGTCTGCTTTACCATGGTTTCATTTGGTTTTATTTAGCAGTTTTGGACGCATCGATTACAGTAGTCTTTCTCTGCACTGCTAACCGCACGTGTATATTATTCTAACACAATGTACCACCTAATGGTATGTAATGGTATACCAGGGAAAACTCCAAGGGGGAAGGCTAATCAAATAGAAGCGTGTGGATAGATGAGTGTCAGTGTGTGAGCTGTGGTTGTGACCCTGTGTTCCCCTGCCTCCCCCCCACCTCAGATGAGAACCACAGTGCGTCGGCAGCCGAGAGCAGCCGTCTGCTGGACGTGCCCCGCTACCACTGCGGGGGCACAGAGTCTCCGTACCAGACAGGCCAGCTCCACCCCGCCATCAGAGTGGCCGATCTCCTCCAGCACATTAACCTGATGAAGACCTCGGACAGCTACGGCTTCAAGGAGGAGTACGAAGTAAGAGGAGGACGATGGTCACGACCGTCATATATTTAGTCATGTTTGTGGTTAGTGTAGGGCATATGAGCTGCTCTGGTATAGCCATAGTGTCATTTTTGTATTTATCATTATTATTGTGTTCTTATCTGTTGTTGGTGTTACAGAGTTTCTTTGAGGGCCAGTCGGCATCCTGGGACGTGGCCAAGAAGGAGCAAAACCGCACCAAGAATCGCTATGGCAACATCATAGCTTGTAAGGACTCTATCCTACAACATACAACCAGGGTTGGGAAGAAACTGATACAAAATAAAAGTAACTGTTTAACTGTAACCATTACAGTTACCAGCTAAAATAGTGGAATCAGATTATAGTTTATTTTATTTTATTAAATGTTTACTTCTATAGGACGACTGTCAAATTTAAAATCGAAGTTTGCAGAAGAATAATGCATAAAGCATTCGGCTGTTCTCCTATTAACTTTTCATTAACGTCAATCAATAATTGAAATTAAGACCTACTTTAATATGATCCCCTGAGCAACATTAACGGTCACAAAAATAGAGGTTTGTCATGCCAATGCAGTAATTTGGCATTTCAGAGAACAATGCTTAGGCGTGAATTAATCTAAAAGTAATGGAAAGTACTCATATTATGTTAGTACATTTAGTTAATCCACAAATTACATTAATGATTATAATTGTATTCTGGTAAATAGTAACTGTAACGGACTACATTTAAAGAGTAACCTACCCAACCCTGCATACAACTGTCACATTGTAGCAACTAACCTAGAACATCTTCTGGGACACTACCATAACACACGTTAGAACATTTGGGACGCCATTGTTGTTATTTAATCTAAATACAGCATCTCTCTCTCTTTCCCCCTGTTCCTCTATTTTTTGCTTCTCTCTGTCTGTCTCTCTGTTTCTGTCTGTTGTCTTCAGATGACCACTCCAGGGTTATTCTCCAGCCCATTGAAGACGACCCCTCCTCCGACTACATCAACGCCAACTACATCGATGTAAGTGGAAACGCATCGAACGCTACTATTGGCTCCCAACGAACCCAACGAAACCACACCCCTTCGCTCGTATGTCAGGCCTCTATACCTCTATATGGCGTCCACCAGTCATCCATCCAGTGATTTGACACATCCAGCCACCCTCAAAAGGACAGCATGCACAGAGTTCTGTTCACTCATTCATTCATTCATTCATTCATTCAGTCATTCATTCACTTCCATATGTTAGCTATCTGTTTTGCATTTCTTCTGTTTATTTATATCTTCATATGTCTGCAGACTTCTTTTGAAGTTGATTATATTTAATTGCAGTAATCAAAGAACAATGACGGCCTTACAAAGAGCTAGAGACACTGATCTCTTTTTTCTCTTTTCTTCTCCATATATACAAACTACTTCTTTACCCTTCTATTGTCCAATTAGTTTTGCAGTATTTCTTACATTACCTATGCTGTCTATAACACCACACAGTTAAACCTAACCTACTATATAATATTCCATCCTCACCTCTCCATTCATCATTGTTACAGCTGTCTGCTGCATGTTGATTTCTCAAATGTATCGGTTGGAATTGCTTTGTCCATGTGTTGATATTGATATGTAAGGCTCCATTAGCAACCATAGCACTGCTTAAGGCATAATGCCATCCACGTTATTCCAACCCCAGAATGAGTGTGGATAGCGTGCACACTGCCTGGACTATAATGATATCTGATTATCTGATCACCTCTAGTATAATGAACACTATTATGTAGCAAGATCTTTCCAACTTTTTATTAGAGCCGAACTTATCAATTACAAAAGTTATTTTATTTGTATTATGTACTACTGCATGTACTGTATACAGTACATGAAAAGCACACGCATTAGCAATGCTAATATATTGCTCAATGCTAATATATTGCTCTATATTGCTCAATCTATATGCAAGACAATAAATCAGAGAATATAGCCGATGCCATCTGGAATGTGCTGATATCGGCTGATAATATCAGGGCTCCAGTATTTTTCGGTCAGGCTCTACATTTGAGCATTGTTGCTTGTCTGCGAGTCAGAATGCTGATTAGCACAGGCGTTTTTAGCAGACACTGCCATTTCAGTTCCAGGAAGTGAGCACTTTATACATTCTGGTTCTACAATTGGCCATTTGTTTTCCTGCATGTCTGTTTTTGTTTTCCACAACTTTTTCAAACTCACATCACTACAACTTTTTCTTTTTCTGATTGACATTCACTGACATTGTTGTGCTTCTTCCTTCCTTTCTCCCCTTCCTGCACTTGTTCTTTCTGCCTGTGGCTTGGGCTGTAGATTTGGCTGTACAGGGATGTAAGTATTACTGCAGTCTTTCCCCTGTGTATTCCGTCACTGTGATTATACATCCATTGACTGCTGAGCGGTTGGAGAGCAGTGCTCTTTCCACCAGCATCATCCCCTTCCCCATCCTCCCATCCAGCCCACACTCCATCTGCCGTCTCTTATGTGACCTCACATAAATGTACGCGGCAATTCACCATAGTCAAATCCTGTATTATACTCTTTGATGCAGCAAAGAGTATAAGATTTCACCGCGATGCTTGACAACAAATGGGGCCTGGGAGAGCCTTTGTAATCCCACAAACCTAGACACATGCAGCAGTTTAACACTTACAAATACAAATGACATTTGGTCACTTTATGAAAAACTAAATAATAATTAATAATGTATGTCTGTGCGATTGACTATCCTGTTAGTCTTTATAGAAAGAAAATGTGTCTGATTTCAGGTCTTTTTTTATGGGAATGTATTAGACCTAATAGACCTAAGGCCTATATGACACATACATATATGAAGTTACTGTTTCATGTTGATATATTTACTTTCCAGGGCTACCAGAGACCAAGTCACTACATTGCCACACAGGGTAAGATATTGTATTATCACACACATACAATATAAACAATATTCTTCATAGCATTTATAGTTTATTATTTAAAGATCGTGTAAAGCAAATACAGAGATTTACTTGGAAATACTTTATATATGTTAGAAATCCATTTCTTTAAACATTTTTTAATGTTTAACTATGTTAACTATGTAGTATTGTATTTTAGAATTAGACCGTTAAACTGTATTTCATCATTTCTCTGTTTAGGAGTTTTTGGGAGGGCCAGAAACGTGGGACTAGATACGTAGATGGTCCGCCAATTTGCTTACCCCTCCCCGTAACACCACGAGGATATAAAAGCGTAGCGAGCGTTCAAATCAGCTCAGTATTTATTTTGCTCTAATGCAAGTTGTTAACCTACTAAATTTACTGTCCTTTAACAGCCTAAAATTCCATATCTGAATCATTCCTTTCAGATGTCCTTTAACAGCATACAGTCTGATAGCTATGCCTTCATTGCAGAAATAAGCACACAATGTGGTTCAGAGTCGATGTGCATTCTTTGAAATCTACTGATTTAGTAGCCTAGCCTACCTGCTAACACCTGGCTGCCAAATCCAGTGGGCATTTAATGGGTGTGGTTACAGCGCCTTCTGCGGACACACCCCTAGCGCTTGAGAACAGATGATGGTTATATTTTCACGCTTTTGAAAAGTAATTTTATATACTTGCCGACTTTTTTAATTTGGCTGGGTGGTTAATATAACCTTTTTTTGTGGTGTGACAAACGCAAAACACAAATGCATGTCTGCTTTACACAATCTTTAAAACAGAATATTATGTATGCACACACTAATAATTGGTCATGCATCTGGGTCATTGTGTGTGTGTTCAGGTCCAGTTCACGAGACAGTGTATGACTTCTGGAGGATGGTGTGGCAGGAGCAGTCTGCCTGCATCGTCATGGTAACCAACCTGGTGGAAGTTGGAAGGGTACGTAATATAGGGTTGGTTGTGGTGTGTAGTGAGTTTAGTAAGGTGACTGATATTCTAGTCTAAATGTTGATGATATATTACATTGTGTTGTGGCGTCCCAACAGGTCAAGTGCTATAAGTACTGGCCAGATGATGCTGAGGTGTACGGAGATTTCAAGGTGACCTTCGTGGAGGTGGAACCTCTTGCTGAATATGTGGTCCGGACGTTCACCTTGGAGAGGGTGAGTGGGTGTTGTGTTTCTCATCATGAATAACTGTCTGATTTAAATAATAAATATTATTCTCTGGAAAGAACAAGGCATTGTACAAGTATCCCGCCATTTTGTTCCCTAGATTAACATTTTATAGATTATAACCAATTACTATAAATGAAAGAGTATGTGATCTATTGTTACCAACCAAGGAGTGTTAACTCCTTGATTAATGTACTGAATGATTACTGTAGTGGCTGGAACCAGATTTACTAAAATGTGGTTTTAGTTTAAAACTTTAAGAGTGCATTTTCCACCAGTTATGGCTAATGCCCCTAAAATCATAATTTAAATAATTGATCAGTTTTGGTCAATATCATTTCTGGAGCGCTGTATGCAGGATTAATGAGTTGTAGCTAAGGTTCTTCTTCTGCGTCTTTACGTAGCGCGGGTTCAACGAGGTGCGGGAGGTCAAGCAGTTCCACTTCACTGGCTGGCCCGACCACGGAGTTCCGTATCACGCCACGGGACTACTTTCCTTCATCCGCAGGGTTAAAATCTCGAATCCGTCCTCCGCTGGGCCTATAGTTGTTCACTGCAGGTATATACAGCAGGTTCACAGCTGTTCACTAATACACACCTCATTGGAGTACACAGACAAGTGATTCTCTCTCTGTGTCTCTCTGTCTCTCTCTCTCTCTCTCTCTCTCTCTCTCTCTCTCTCTCTCTCTCTCTCTCTCTCTCTCTGTCTCTCTCTCTGTGTCTCTCTGTCTCTCTCTCGCTCTCTCTGTCTCTCTCGCTCTCTCTGTGTCTCTCTGTCTCTCTCTCTCTCTCTCTCTCTCTCTCGCTCTCTCTCTCTCTCTCTCTCTCTCTCTCTAGTGCTGGAGCAGGGCGTACCGGATGTTTCATAGTGATTGACATCATGCTGGACATGGCTGAGAGGGAAGGGGTCGTGGACATCTACAACTGTGTGAAGGCTCTTCGCTCCCGGAGGATCAACATGGTACAGACCGAGGTGACTACATTACCCATCATCCATCTCCATTTTCCATTTCAAAATATGCCCCTTACTTAAGACCATCAAAGACAGCGGATGACGTAGTACAGACTGAGGTGACTACATTACCCATGATCCATAGCCATCTACCCCCCTCCCCAACATTACCGTACATCATTCAGCATGGCCATTTAACTAGCTATGGTTATTTATCTACACATTACATCTTCCACTGAATAGACTATAACAAAAATCAACCCTAACCCAGTCATAAATCAGCTTCCATCTGAGCCATAATTAGACATTACTCATCTTGGATTCATTACAGTATTATTCGGTGTTAATTGTAACACTAGTTTCTAACACACCATGTATGCTGTATGTTGGAGAAGACTGCCATACTATCTATGGTTTGTTTAGAATATAACCAATGGCATTAGATATATAAATGAAGTACTTTCACATACAGTACAAATAGTCCAGTCTGAATGTATTTTATGGCCAACTGATTACTGATACTTTGCGTACTGATTAAATAAATGTACAGTCCACTACTCATGGCTCCATCCTTCATTACCTCTACCACACTGACTGCTTGCCCAGCTTGTATTACTGGTATCTGATATTACCCTAGCTCTGATTTGCTATTCTATATGCGATACTACCAATGTATGACATTGCCCTTTTTAGGAGCAGTACATATTCATCCACGATGCCATACTAGAAGCTTGTCTGTGTGGAGACACAGCCATACCGGTTCGTGAGTTTAAAGCTGCCTTCTATGAGCTGATCCGTATCGACTCACAGACCAACTCGTCCCACTTGAAGGATGAGTTCCAGGTAACATTTTCCACCACCTAGTAGGCAAATGTGATGCCTTCTTTTGTGTATAATGCAAACAAAAGCAGTTGTCAGTTCAGATTTAGGTCATTGGCTAGTGCTAACCACTGAAATGTTTCCGTTTGTCTGCCAGACATTAAACTCGGTGACTCCGCAGCCTCAGCCAGAGGACTGCAGCATTGCTCTTCTGCCAAGAAACCAGGAGAAGAACCGCTTTATGGATGGTCTTCCCCCTGACAGATGTCTGCCATTCCTTATTACCATAGACGGCGAGAGCAGCAACTACATCAACGCTGCTCTGATGGATGTAAGTCTAAGATGGATGCAAACACGATAAATGTCTATTTACAACACATCACGTGAGTGTACTAGTAGGTAATGACAGACCAACACATTTCTAGCATGTTGAAAAGCCATCTGACCTGCAATCACTACTGTGCTGAAATGATACAGCAAAGATCGGATGGTACACACAAGTGCAAATACACATAGAGTGAATATCTGTGCTGTACATATATTGACACGTACACACAGACTCCCCTCCCTGTTTGTGTGATGCTGTGTTTGTGGTATCAGCAGTAGAAGGCTAGAGACAAATCCAGGTTCTGTAAAGACCGCTAGCTTCTCTGGCCCCCCAAACTGATTTCTGACCAGCTCACTGGAACGGAACCAAACTCGAGACAAAAGCTGTCTTTTCATGAGCAAGTTGCCATTGTTTTCATGGACAGTTTTACATGGGCGTCATGCTATGCATTTAACATGACTTGATTACAAGAGCACGTCTTTCTCAACAAATGTATCCATGTGTAGAGCAAGCTAGCCACAGGTTAGCAACATAAGGCAGCGACATGAAAAAAGACAGGATAGACATCTGACCTATCGGGAGCAGGTAGAATAAAATACTACCAAAAATACCAAATAAGAAATAAAAAAGAAATAACTGGACATAATCTGTTAAATTTACCTGGTTTAGTGTGTAAGCAAGTCTTGCTGTAGGTAGGTAAATGATATATGCAGCAGATAAGTCAAAAATTATAATTGTAGAATGCGTGCCGACTATCTAAAGGTCAGAACAATATTGATGATATTGCAGTATGATCTCAGACGAGTATATAAAAAGCAATCCACTCACCTTTGGCCTTTCTCTAACCAAGCTGTCAGAAGAGTTCCAGGTAAAGGGATTTTAACGCAAATCTCTGATACTGGATTTGTTTCATGGCTTCAGTGTCTTTCAGCCACCAGGTCCATGCTTAGTTTAGTCCCTTTCAACCCTTACCATAACCCTGACCCCATCATCATGTTTATTTATCCCCGAGTCTTCGCCATTGCCTCATGACCTACGTGCATTTCATCACAACACACAACTCACGTTAACGGACATATTGTTCCACAGGGCTCAGTTCACTTTCAATTCATATAAATGCATTGTTAATATCTTCCATACCAAAAATGTATTGACTTGGCTCAATTGAAGAGGAATTGAACCCAAGCCTTGTGTTAGACAGTGTACATAATGAAATGTACAGTTCAATGTTCTGTACGGACAGTATGTATTCCTGACACGCATGCTACCTGCCATTACCTGTAAACCCATTAGCTGCATGGCCATGTGACCACAGATACTCCCTGTGATTGGTGTATTTCATCCCTGCATCTTGCAAATCGCCTCAGTCTGTTCTCGTACAGCGAACACTGCTGTGTGTTTGTTATGTGTGTATGGAGTATGAAGCGCCAAATCTACACTTCATATGCGTGTGCGTGGTGGAGCAACGAGGCCGTTATTTGACACAGGCTCCAATCTGTTGTTGTTGACAGAGCTACAGGCAGCCTGCTGCGTTCATCGTTACCCAGCATCCCCTGCCCAACACGGTCAAGGACTTCTGGCGTCTGGTCTACGACTATGGCTGCACCAGCCTGGTGATGCTGAATGAGATCGACCTGGCTCAGGTGCAGTACAGCTCACAGTGTAGGACAAGGACTTCTACCACCTAGGCCTACTGCCTATTATACACATGTATTACATGTGAGGCTTTGTGTGAACCAGGAGGACACTAAATTGTGGTTATGTGACCTCAATCACATAGACATAACAACAAACCAGACATGGTCTGTCTGCAGCCAGGCAGATACACTCCATGTGCGTTTAAATCCATTTACATAAAGATGGTGTACTGTATCTTCCGTCATCGTATTATATTTGGCTAAAGCATCTGTTGTCTTTGATGATGTACTGTACATGAATACATAGAGCGCATGCTGTCACCATTCAAGATATGCCCCATAACCTCTGTTGGAGCCCATTCACACGGTATCTCCTGTAGGAAAACCAAGTCAATATCACCAAATGAAGTGGAATTAGGCAACAGTGGTGAAAACATACCAAAACGTCATGCCATCTACTGTTTACTCATACACAAGTTATGTTGGTTATGTTAGGCTCAAACAGCAAGGAGATGCTAAGGGCCGTGTTCTCTACTGCAGTGTTTCCCAACCCTGGTCCTCGGGGAACGCTGCCCTGCATGTTTTAGATGTTGCCTTGCTCCAACACAGCTGATTCAAATGAATGGCTTGTTAGAATCCTGATAACGAGCCATTCATTTGAATCAGCTGTGTTGGAGGGTTGGGGAACACTGCTCTACTGTACTACATGACTATATGAGTGTGTGTGTGTGTGTGTGTGTGTGTGTGTGTGTGTGTGTGTGTGTGTGCGCGCGCAGGGCTGTCCCCAGTACTGGCCAGAGGAAGGCATGCTACGTTACGGACCGGTCCAGGTGGAGTGCATGTCTTGTTCCATGGACTGTGATGTCATCAGCAGGCTATTCCGTGTCTGCAACCTCACCAGGGTATGTATTGTAATATACATATATTCATACGTACATATATAAATACATACATACATTTTTGCCACAAAAATAACATAAATGTACCATAAAGTAAATATCACCTAAGTAGGATGTAAGCTGTACAATTGCTTGACAGACAGCTGACTGGTTGTGTGTGCGTGCGCGCGCGTGTGTGTGCGTGTGTATGTGCGTGTGCGCGCATGCGCGTGTGTGTGTGTGTGTGTGTGCGTGTGTATGTGCGTGTGTGCGCGTGCGTGTGTGTATGTGCGTGTGTGTGTATGTGCGTGTGTGTGTATGTGCGCGTTCAGCCCCAGGAGGGCTACCTGATGGTGCGTCAGTTCCAGTACCTGGGCTGGGCAGGGCATAGAGAAGTCCCCGCCTCCAAGCGCTCCTTCCTCAAACTGATCCTGCAGGTGGACCAATGGCAGCGCGAGGGCGAGGAGGGAGAGGGGCGGACAATAGTGCACTGCCTGTGAGTACACAGTAGACACACCGGGACGTGCTAGCACCAATGCAGAGCTAACACATAGTAGTCAGTAAAGTATGGTCCGTGTAACGCACAGCATTTTCTAACCAGAACATTGACTTGAAATATCCAACCTTGCATTTTTGCCAGCCGTGAACAATTACAACTTGGGATATTATATTTTTTAATAAATGAAAATATTTGTTTTTTTATTGTTCTTGTTGTTTTCAGTCAGAGGACAGAACATTGAAAAGTGTAACATTGACTCACTCAATTATTCAGTTCTGTAGTCAGTGCAGTGCGTAAGACGACGTGGTCGGGCTCAACTCTGCTTTTCCAAGTGTTTGTTTGTGGTCAGAAAAGTGCAAAGCATTACATTGTATGCTGCTCACTTTTACTGTACATCGCAGCACTATGGTGGCTACAGTGCCTGTTTAGTGTCCTTGTGGTTGAAACAACAGGCCAACGGCCAACACACACCTCTGCCCCAGCATCTCCAACCATCATGTAATGAATGAGTCATTCTAAAAGAGATTTTCACACAAATCAAGGAGTGTACATTTAAATGTTGCCTGAGAACCTGAAGCCTGGAATAACCGTGTGTGTGTGTGTGTGTGTGTGTGTGTGTTTCTTTCAGGAATGGAGGCGGGCGCAGTGGGGTGTTCTGTGCCAGCAGCATTGTGTGTGAGATGGCCAAGAGACAGAGTGTGGTGGATGTCTTCCACGCTGTCAAGAGCCTGAGGAACAGCAAGCCCAACATGGTGGACACTCCGGTCAGTTTGCCAGACAGCCCATCAAAACAACCCAGATGTGGCTCGACTAGCAATAGAGACCGTATAGATCAAAACACTGACTTCATGTGTCAAAATATCGATAATGACGGTTTACATGTAGGCTCAATGTGAGGGCCTACCTGCACTCACATGTACGCCCCACAGAGCCTCTCTGCCCCCTACACTGCAGCCCAGTGAATTAGCAGTTCAATGTCTCTCTCTGTGTATTTCTAGCAAGACAAAGACAGAACATTGACAGGACAACTGGGAAAACAGGACAGATAATAGAAGTCTAGCCAGAAAACAATAGAGCAAAGTGAATAATGGTGTAGGGTGTTGCTCTCTTAGTCTGTAACACCTTCCTTTATTTACAGTGAAGTATATTTTTGGTGATAGTCGTCTATTGTTAGTTTACGTTATTAGATGTTTGATATATCGAGCAGTGCTTCACAGCTGACACGTGCATGCGTGCGTATGCTGATTGTGTGTGCATGCGTTTGTCTTCGTCCACAGGAGCAGTATCGCTTCTGCTATGACCTGTCGCTGGAGTTCATCGAGACGTCCTAAAGCGCGGTCGCCTCTTCACCTCCCACGCATCGATTGATTCCGCTTGATGTCCCAGCTCCCCTCCACGGTGGTCATTCTGTAGCATTCATTTTTGCGTCCCTTCTAGTAACGTTGGCATCAACATCGACAGGGGATGCCAACTGGCACAAGTGACGTCAACTTGTTGTACAGTTCGTTTGTGTCTGCAAATGGAGATGTTTGCCTCTCAGACTCGCACTAGGGGGCGTAGTAAAGCGGAGCAGACCGAAGGGATACGCTATAGTTTTTTTTAATGCCAGCAGGCCCTGTGTGTTTCGGGCCCCATTCAAATATTTGTGCTTTTCCAGCCTTCTCATGAACTCAATGCATCATGCTGTCTCCACTGCAAGCAAGTGTTATTGTACAGTACATGTTTCAGCTCCATATCCTTGGCTGTTCTATTTCACCTGCCTGTTTGATCCTGCCAGGCATTGCATACATGTTACACACAAGGTGGCATTGTTTTGGGTCAATTCAGTTGCTTTTAAACAAAATATTGTTTATTTTTAAACAGAATTGTCATAAGCTACATTGGTGGCAATGAGAAGGAGAGTAAATTAAAAGTTATTATTGGGAGATGTACAGTATGTATGTCTGTTACTGAATAACACTATCTTAGAAGTAAGATAATGTAGGAAAAAAACAAGGTTTATGTTTTTAGTACTGCGCTTTTTTTAAAGCAAGAAAGTATTTTTTTGCTTTTCTTTGTATATAGTTTTTTTTTATTAAGTAATCTGTTCTTGTCAAGCATTGGTATATGAAAACTACCATGAAGAGTAAATGTGTAGGATTTTCTCTTTTATGTACACAGTACAGTAAAATGTACACCATCAGCACTACATAGTATGTTATGTCAGAAGCTACAGTATTTCTCTGGTTAATGTTGATGGAAGTATTTCAAGTACACATCTCATTTGTGAGTCTGCTTTTGTATCAAGCACACCCAAGTAATATTCATCTAATCATGCCCAATCATATTCCTATTACATAAATGACTAATTCAGATACAAATGTTCTTTTCGATACTGTATTGACACATTTTAGTTAGGAGGAAAAAGTCAACATATTCATCTTAAAACACTGCAAATAAAATTGCAGTTTCTAATCATGAATTTAATGGAATTAAGTAAATTGACCCAAGGTCTTATTTGTCCCGTGTACTGACAGCCGGCATGTTCTCCATTTTTTCTCTCCCCCTTTTCCTATCTGATGTTTATTCATAAGCCAAAGACTTTGTGTAAATATGTCTATACAGATAAAGCACATTGTTTGTATTTATTGTTTTGTTTACTTGCATTGCTTAAAAGAACAATCATTTATCATTCCATGTTTACTTACCGCCAGCGTTTCCTAGACCATGGGTTGGGACGCAAAATGTGTTGCATGTCTTTCTCCAGTGGGTCTCCACTAGAGAAACATGATTATTACTGTATGTTTCACTACGCCTCAGTCCCAGTGACTACATCTATTCTGTTTGGGTCCAGGCAAGACCAGTTTAAGAACCCCTGATAAAAACTGTATATTGAAGCGTTAGATGTATTCCTTTTTTTCTTTTTTTTAAGTCGATGGAATTCAGTAGTAGTATCTTGTTTTTGCTAATAAATCTCTGTGATGTTACTGTGTAAAAGCCCATTGCTCTGCTTGTGGCCGGTCAATTGTTTTGCCTCTAAAAGGTGCCCTCTGAATGTTGGCCAGCATCTCTTATAGGGAATATAATGTTTAATGTTCTATCCTGCACACTGGTATCTCTGAATACACATGGGCCGGCATAGTGAGCAAAATATGCAGGGTTATAAATTATTATCTTGTGCCTAATGGTTGAAATCTTGTTCCATGCAGTTGGCAGCATTTACACTACATTGTGTTTTGCAAACCAAAATTTGCTGAATGCTGTCTCAAGTACGATCAGCGTTTTGAGTATGTTTTGGACCACAAGTCAGTGCATTACATTGGTGAGGACCAGTCACGTTCTAGTATTGTTGCTCAACAGAGGTTGTATTGTAAATAAAACGCTGCAGGTTCTGCTAGTTGGAACCCTAGAAGCTAAAGGTTCTACTGTAAATAGATGTATCACTGGGCTCTATTTGTTAAGTAACAATAAGGCTGTAGGGTGGGATGCAACATTGGTGCAGTTGTAGTGATTTTTCTCCTACAAGCCTGTATTGTCTGTACAATAGGAGGATATATGATTTGAGCTTCTATGGCAGTCAGATCATCGCTGCAGTTCATCTGCAGACCCAAAAGGGGTCATTTGGACATTGTAAAACAAAATTAATGTGAGTATAGTGACTCATTCAACGTGGCGATACCATCTGACCTGCCATATTCCCTTATATAAATGATAATAAAAGACCCAAATAGTGAGAAAGATGCTTGTATTCAGATTGTGAGGTCACTTGAAAGAGTATATTCATTGTTCATTATTATTCCTGTCTGTAATGTTTGGCTTATTTGCTGTAATAAAGAGAACTTTAATTATATTGGCTGTTTGCTTGTATTGTATGTTTCACAAGCAATGCTCAAACCATTTCTGAGCAAAAAGAAAAATCTTCTGTTAGCCTCCACTGGTGTGTTGCATAACAGCTCCATCTTGTGTGTAGATTGAACACTACTGCACATTTCTGTAATAAACACAGATATTTGTTTTCTTCAAAAAGTTTAATTTGCATAATTATTTACAATGGGTGGTTGATAGCAATACTTCAAAGAGGCAAAATATATTTAACCACATTGATAAAGCAGGAAAAGAAAAAGGTTTAAAACCTTGCATCTAGGAAAGAAAAGTTGTACAATTTGTTTATAGATAAACAAATATATAAATAAGGTTGAGCTTGACTCGCAAATGAATCATTGAAACACAAACTGAGCCGTAGAATGCTGCAATACTGAACAGCAGTGAAACACCAAAGAATACATTCCTTTTCACTATCCTGCATGCTATCTGAAGATCTTATAAAATAAAAGTAAAACAACAAAGAAAATAATAAAAATCTTGGTGAAGAGCGGAAAATACTTCCATTTAAAAGGAGGCATATATTAAATTTTTATATATGTATATTTCTGTACAAAATACTGAATATTTGGCATTATATTCATCCTCATTATTGATATACTGTATCTACGGTAACAATTGAAAATAGTTTTACGCTAAACATTTACCTTTATGCTATGAAATATTTTTCATGTCACTTTTCAAAAACAAGAGACCTTGTACCCACAACATATTTATCCACCGAAGGCAAACCAACCCTTGCGCTCTCCCCTCATAAACCCTTTAAGTATATAAATAATAAAAACAGAGTTAGAAGAGATTTTACTTTGAACTTTTTCTCTAAAACTAAATTGCAAGAAAACGCAAATCTTGACCAATAAACATAAATATGCCCTATATTCCAGATGTATATTAATACAAACTGAGTCAGGCTGGCTAGTGATCAAAAGAGAATAGGCGAGCTGTTCAGCTCACATTTAAGGAGCTCGATCATATAAGACAAATGAGAAAAAAACAATTGCTATCTAGATGGCTGTAAAAAACGTTGACAACATTGTGACTTTGATAAAATAACTGGCAGTTTAGGCAGCAACATGAGTCTACCTTAACGAATTAAGCTTATTGCTAAAGGAGCATCTGTACTCTCATACAACCCAGTAGTCTTGTAAGCATCATTCCCAGCCCATTTCCTCATCTCTCAGTCCAATCAATACTAATAACAGCTGCTAACAATATAGTTCATTTCTGCAAAACAAAGCCAGATTTATGAGAAGAGAGAAACTAACAAAGCCATATTTGCAGTGCAACTGCTTCAGACGTAAAGAGAAAAATGTTCACTTTGAAATTGATTGAATACCTGTATGGCAGAGGGGTTATTTAACATTTTGGGTTTCTGGCTATAAACTATATCATGCCTGTGATGGTAAGTGGGGTATACTGTATATGTGTACAGTATGGGCACGTGCGTTTAACGCTTTTGGTGTGCGCTGATTGTCAGAATATGCAAAACCTCTGTAAATATAGGCAAATATAAGAACCTACACGGTGTTCGTTATGGTTTACTATTGGGACAAGAAAAACTAACTATTTTGGGTCCAGAATTCAGACTGGAAAAACAATGATTTAGGTGTTAAGCCATGTCATTGAACCCACAATATAGGACTACCTTTGAATGGCCTCTGTGCAAGTCTAAAGTTATTCAGCATTTAAATAATGTACTTTCTAATCAGTATGCAAAAAAACGTTATAGAATAATAAAATAGATGACCATGGCCAAACTGTGCATCATGAAACATAGCCTTATCAGTGCTCTGTGCATAGGATGGAAATTACATCAACGTTTGGCTCTGTGTCAACAGTAACTCTGGAAAAATGACCACTTGTAATGCTTTGACATAAAATGATATCTGCACTGGGAAATAGCGACCTCTATTGTTCATTGTAGGAATTGTTGCATTTAACCCAAAGAGAATGCGAGGTAAATAGCAATGTGTAGTAGCTGTCTGCCATCATGTGAAGCTACTGTATGCTCAAGTTTAATCAGATTCCAGTTTCTGCAGATGGAATGACACATTTTTTACAGAGGAATCAAATTATAACATCACAGCCAAACAAATATGAGTGAACTACTGAAATATATTTTCATTATATCATTATGTTTGCACAAAGCATACAAACTACTGTGTCCTACTAAATAAGATAGTTAACCTAGCATCCACTTCCATGTATAATCACAATAATCTTTCCCATTCAATTTCCAGTGCCATGTGTCCTACAAATCATTTAGAATTTGCCCATTTAGCCCACTGATGTATCTCAATTTAAATACAATTCCCAAAAATATATGTAGAGCAATGTTATATTATATTATATATATATGCTAAATAATATGCTTATATTGTATATGTGAGATCTATACACTTAGTGAGAATAAAATATATACTAAAAACATTCCACATATTTGTTTTCTGTCTTCATTCATATCCCTTACATTAATAACTATATTGTGCTGAAGCTGAATCAGGGTAGAACATTTGAATCAGTTTTCTCCAAATGAAAATTCCAAAGCCGCTCATGCTATCCAGCTTAAAAGCCCTTATTGCACATCAGAATTGTGATGACAAAGCACTCAGAGATGTGTTGCATTCCCTTTTACGTAGCTCAACCTATTCACAGAGTTCATAAGGCACCTGAGGATATGTCATTTACATAGTTGCCAAACTCCTTAGCCCCGGATCATGTGGTGAGTGGGAAATGAAAGAAACAAGCTAATTATTCCCACTATGAGTCAAACTAGAGGTGGAATGCCAAGGTACACACATTTACAACAACCCATGGCTAAAATGTAAAATAAATGACAAGCAATGCTGGTCAGACAGATCACTAGCAGCAGTTTGAGTCCCTGTGATTTACACATCTCCCTTTACGACATGTAACTTATAATGTGGCACATTTCATGTGCGACGCCTGCTAGGCTAGCCCAAGCTAGCGATTGAAACTATCCCTAGAAAAAGAACAAATGAAATGAGGGTACTGAGAGAAGCACCAATTAACTCACACGTGCGCACACACACACAGTGTGATCAGATGGAGCTGAATGTTTTAATAGGTAGCTTTTCTTTCACTTAGAATCAAGCCTTGCTTGATTAGTGAAGTATAGTGGTTTATCAAACCGACTAAACATCATGGAGTCACAGTATGCAGTCTGAGGGAAGTAGATTGGATTCTCCCGACTTTCACTCAACTGGAAGAGCAGCTATCTTGATCCATAAAAGCGATACCATCAGGGCTCCCTCTAGGGGCAAACATGATCGTAAGACAACATCTTATAGCTTAATGTGAATGCCTGGGGTTATTTCCATCTGGTGGAAACAGAAGGGAAGGTCATTTTATCAGTCTCAGTGGATGGGAGGGAGGGAGTCCAAATGACACAACAAAGACTCTATTCTATTCCTTTCACTGTTTGACTTCATTCTACGGTTGAATAATGATAACATAGCAATCCATCTTGAGCATAAAGCGTCCGTTAATTTGAAATAGCTTTAAAACCTGATCAATCAACGTCAATAAACATAATAATACGGTTATGTTTTATATACCTTGCATGTCAAACCAATGATTTATCCTACCACAAAAAGCACATGGATCCTCCATAATACTCTATTAACACAATTTAAAAAGCCGAGGTTCCATAGGTCAGAACCGGTTGTCATAGCCTACATAAGACAATCACAATTGCCTCTGATTGGCCTAAATGCTCCATGTTGTTACAGATAACAGAACAGCAAACACAAATGGGTGATGTGAATAATAATTTGAGAAAATGTAATAAACATTTGGCAGAAAACTGAAAAGGTATTATTTAGTCCTTAGGCCTCCTTTGGCAATATCCATGAAAACACTGGAATTTTCTTAATTGGTTTTAAATGGATTTGGCTAAATTAGTACAAGCTGACAAACATCTCAAAAAGTTACTTTACAGATTATATAGAAAAATTATTTGAATAGGAATGAAATTCATCTTTGGACATTAAAGGGGGCATGTTATGCTTTTCAGGGGTTGCCCTCTCCTTTAGTGTGTTACAGTATATACCTTATTGTGCATGTAAACTGGCTGGAAAGTTTGAAACCCCACAGTAAGCACCAGTCAGAGATAAATCTATCCCACAGAAAGCAAGAAATGCCTGGCTGGAACTCCTTTGGTTTATTAACCTACTGGTCGCATACCCACCAGTAGGTTTAAGTACCCAATGCACAGCAACAATAAGTGCTTTTGTAGCCATGCTGTGAAGACACTGCATTCTGCATTATGACGGGACACTACTAAAGGTAGTCGAATAACAAAGTCAGTGGATGGAATTCATTTTTTCCACATTTAGTGTGTGTCCAATCACTTCACGGAGGAGATGCCAGACGAGTCAGGTTGTAAGAAAGCATTAGGTTTTTAACTAGTAAGGTAGACTTGTTGGCTGTAGAGCGCCAACAATGAGGCTATTGCTAAATACAATCTTATGTGTCACACTTGGTTTGCTAATAATCTGCAGACTAACTTTTACCTGAAATTGTGTGCAAATATGGCAATGGTCTTTTCTATTGTTAGATGTCGAACAGCATCTATGAAATTAGAGGTCTGCAGCTGTAGGCTACAATGTCCAATGGTGTTAGCGGTTTCCATAGCAAAGTACAGCTTGAAAACAAATTGTCCTTAAAAAGAAACTACAGAAAAGAGTTGGCCTGCAGAAAAGCATCCTACTTTTTAGTTTAATCACAAATATCTTTGCACCATTTAAGGATATAAATCTATAGACCCCAAAAAATATCATTATGAACAGCCAAAATGAGCATAACATGTCCCCCTTTAACCTCTGGCAGATAGACCTTGGTAGATGAATGCTTAGTTTGACTGGTTACTTTAGAAGCCTAGGAGAAATTATTCTATTTATATTCTGGCAGTATACAGTGCATACTGTACAGTGTACAGACAATCAGTATCAGTATGAACAGTAGTAGCCTATAGGTGCATTTGTATTGGAATGTTATATGGGAAATTACTTTTGCCCTCAAATCACACCGCTAACAGTACTATATTAGAACATCAAAGTACATAACATGGAAATGTTTCCAAATAAAGAAACCTGCTTTCCTGACTAATAATGTAATGCTGCATTCAAATGGAACTTGTGAACTCAAAGCTTTCAAAAAAGTTCCACTTGACGATTTCGTGAATACCACAAGATAGGGGCGTTCATATGGATTCTTCTCGTGAACATGGTAAGCACGACCCCATTTGAAAGCAGCATAAATTATCAAATGAAAGAGTCCGCAGGATTGTTCAAGGGTCTGTGCTGAATTAAATATGTATCCAGCAACACTTGATGCATGTTTCATCAAGTGAAAATATGACCAATGGAACTGATGTGAAAAGGATGAAAATGGCAGCTGGAAACATTTGAAATATAAGTCATTATGGGTTTGTAAACAAAACATAATTCGAAAGTAAACTAGCCGTATTGGGAATCGTATATGCTCTTAAAATGTTTTGGCCAATATATTTTTTTTGGACCTGTAGAGAGACAAAATGTTTACAGGTCATGAAAATAAAAGAGCAAAACACTAGAGGTGTGGGAGCCATGTCTTTCCCGGTTTCACAACTGGAAGTTAATTTAGGTGGGATGTCGGCACCTGCACACATTTATTTTTGCATTATTAGAGGCTCTACATTCATGTGTAGGCTGTTTTGGTAAAGGCTGTCTGGTAAAGTAAGGGTTTCAGAGTTCACAAAACAAAACAAGAATTTCTGCAAATGGATTTTCAAAACCTTTTTTCCTATTTCTTCTGCAGCAAATCCATCTTGTGTCTTTAAACAACCAAAACAATTGGGTGAGAAATGGCAAACGGTCAATTCTCCAGGTAGTGACACAAACCTGTCCCACACTAAATGTCAATCTAATTACAAGAAAATAGATAAGCCAACATTTAACATCCTGTCACAGCCGAACCGTTGTGGCCGTTAAGCTTAAATCATCATTTGTGGTCAGATAAATGGGAATGGGTGGGCGAGTAATACAAACGTCAATGAATGATCGTGGGTCAGTATAAAATATAGACAGGTACAGTACAGTACGTTGAGCTAATTCCAGTATGCCCTTGGCTCAGGGTGGGCTAGTTACTATTCACTTTAATGGTGGTGGAATGTCACAGCCACCCAATGAATATATGTCCCTGACCTTCCATTAGCTTGTCTATAATACCTTCTCTCTATTTGCACCACTAAGGCCAAATGCATTGCCGAGACAATGGGCCTCAATCTAGCACAACTCAGAGAGACAATGGGCACCATATTATTAAATCTCTGTTAAAAAGTCCTTGAGTGTGTGTGTGTGTGCGTGCACATAGGACTGGGTAAAGGACAACAGTGTCAGAGTACAAAGCAGCACCATTTACTATAGTAACTCAATATTGTTAAAGTGTCATTTGTATCTACATGAGTAGTAGAACAGAAAATACTTCAGTATGCGCCACTTAGAAAAAGGTTGGAATCGACCCCTTTGGATATCGAGACATATTTGAGAGCTAAGAAATACATTTTGATAAGCAGGAATTTTCTACGGTCAAACTGAGACACAGCTTGTAAATCATAAATACTAGGATAGAGACACAGGTCATATAAATTAATATTTATATGACCCGAATGGCATCAGAAAACTAAGGTAAAACATTGAGGCGCAGTATATATGAACTATAGGTTAATGTCAAATTCTGCATTTTCCATATCTATCCTTGCAATTAAACTGCAACAATATAACATGAGATAAACTACATTTCCTTTGGAAATACAAACAGGAATATTTTAAGGTGCAAAATGCATTGTATGCTATATGTCCAACGTTCAAAGCTGCATACATACACAAAAGAAGAACAATGTAATAGTTCAGACTCATTCTGCAACGGGCAGCAAAACACACACACACACTATTAAAATGGTCTAGTCTTAGGAGTGATGGCATCACATGGAAGGACGTGAATAAATGGTTCGAGATTTTTTGCCACTTTTTCCGATCTCATTCTCAGCAACGTTGGTCAACAGCTGAAGCATTGCCTTCTAGAGTACATCAACAACCGGACACCTAAGGGAATCGTCTTTAAAAATTGGACGGGAGAAGACGAGTCTACTTGGCCACAAAGGTTGGTGCCCTCTTTAACTTTGGTATTGTCCAAATGCAGGTGTTGATCCTTCATAATAACACACACACATATATATATATATATATATATACACAGTATAAACTGTATATATGCCCTTGTGATGCGACGCAGCAGGCAAAAGGAACCGACACTGTCTCCCTGCCATTATGAAAGAGGTCAGCTGGACCAGGGCGGAGGACACCCCATACATATCACTTTACGCCAAGAACCATCACTACTGTTCTGAGGCCCGTCCGCACTGCTGTTGCACACGCTGCTAGGGATCATAGCGGTGGGAGATACTGGCTACTTATGTTATGCACCCTCATGTTCAAACATATGGACTTCCAATCAAAACATACTACTACTAGTTCAACTTGGTGCTACATTACACACATTTTCAGAACCGTTCTAAATGTGATACTTGCTGCTTAAGTTAAAGGTACACTACTCAATAGCGAGACAAAACCCCATCTTGCTATTTAAATATGAAGGGTAATGGGACTGGGGCTCGGCAAAGAGAGTGTGAGCCTTTCAGCTCTGTAAGGGGAGGGGCGGAGTGGAGTGGCGGGAGGGCGGGGCATGTGCTGTCAGAGTTGAGGAGTGTATCTTTAAACACAACAGTCTGGTATCTGCATATCCCACCCGTCCTAAACGCTCTTTCTATAAAACCCGTATCGATTGCAGGATGTTATCGGTGGACGACGAGTGTGCACGTTATGTGTGTCCACAGTGCCAGCGCTCCGGTCCTGTGCACGG
Source organism: Amblyopsis rosae (assembly GCA_025399935.1). Taxonomy (NCBI): domain Eukaryota; kingdom Metazoa; phylum Chordata; class Actinopteri; order Percopsiformes; family Amblyopsidae; genus Amblyopsis; species Amblyopsis rosae. Next base: position 3,261 of record JAODTR010013157.1, on the reverse strand, counting down.
CGTGCTTGAGCCTGAGACCACTGTTGCTGGTGAGAGACCCTTTAGAAAAGTTGCACTTTGTGATTGCCTTTGCAAACGTCGGGACAGTACATTGAGTTAACCCTTACTCACCCAGAGGCTAAATGGGAGAATCCAGCGTGTGGAACGAGTTGGGGTGTCCAACAACACTGGCCATGAGAAGTGGATCGTTATAGTGTCTGCACCAATGACCAGCGGCTCAAACTGTTTCATCAGGGATTTCCCCCTTGCTTTACGCCATCGACCAGGGGAAGGAGGGTGACAGACGTCAGATGATGGGAAACGGGGAAGAGAGGCTTGGTGACGGGCGTGAGCTGGTGGGTGGAGTTTGGGGGGGAGGGTATTGATTCCTTGGACCTCAAAGTCGCGTTTGAGCCTCGGGGATATAGATCTCGATGCTGTCCGCTCGCTCCGTGGCTGAGTTCTGCCTGAAGGATGCTGCTCGCTTGGCAGCCAGGAGGCGCCGGCGAGCCTCCTGCCTCTGGCGGTCCTGGAGGTCAAGCGAGCGCTCCCGTGTCATGCCGCCGCGCCCCTTTGCCGGACGCTTCGCCAGCGGCGGTGGCCATTTTGGCTCCTGCGAACGCACAAGGGCAGGAATCAATTGACGCACTGCAGTTCTGAACTGGCGAAGGCCCGATCCATTCAGGACTCACAGTCAGAGTGAGGGCGTGTTGACTAAAGAAGAGAAACACCTCCTACACATCTAAATACATGTAGTACTGATATTGAAGAGCCCGTGCTGAGTCATGCTAACGCTATTATGACTTGTTGTTCAGTGGAGAAGCCCTGATGTCCAGTGGCCTGGACCTTACCTTCTCCTCTGGACTCTCCACCAGCTGCCACTGGTTGCTCTTGATCTGCTGCAGCTCGTCAAACTTGGCAGTGACGTCGTCGATGGAGAGCTGCAGCAGGTCCCAGAATCCAGCCAGGTCCTGAGATGTGGGTCTTGGCATGGCACTGGGGTCCTGGGACCAGAGGGACATCACATAGGGTTAGCCATGAAGGCACCAGCAGCCTACTGTGTGGGCTCTTTGTAAAATACACACGTATCACTTGAAAGTAAATACTAAAAGGGAAATACTTTCTTGTGTGTATTTTATATTATATTATATAAAAGTATTACCGGTAGGAGTGGTTGCAATCCAAACCACATTTTGAATTAGGAGTCCAGGTTAAAACAGCTGTTTTACAATTTATATTATGTATTACATGTTACTTGTTGGTACTATATTGTGATGCTAATGTGAGCACATCATTTTGAAAAACTGATTTCAGCATTACTGAACCTTTAACCCACACATCCAGTAAAGAAAAAAGCACAACTATACTATATGAGACAGTTGGCCTACTTCATTATCCTGGCACATCACATTATCTGTGTACATTTCACCAGGTCTGCCTGATGCATGTAGTATGTGCTTCATGATGTTCTACAGTACCAAAGAATACTGCACTGTATCTACATACAATCATATTGAAAACACTTTGTGCATTTCCCAATTCGTCCAGAAGGGGGACATGGTTGCTATCAGAACAAAGTTCAGGGAAACCTATAAGATCTGTCAGAGACAATGTTGGACTTAATCCATCATCCATTATCTACAAGAGTGAGTTAGAGAGAGAGTGTGAGAGAGAGAGAGAGAGAGAGAGAGAGAGAGAGAGAGAGAGAGAGAGAGAGAGAGGCCAAAGTAATTGAAACAAGAGCAAACATCTCTGTAGTTTCAGACCAAAAAAATGGATAAATAGACGAGGCGCTGTGCGAAGAGGTTCTAATTTAACAACCTCACCTCTGCGAGTGCTATGCATTTCATTTAAACACTCACCATTGCCCTTCATGGCTGTGAATATGTGCCTGCCGATATCTCTTCCATTTCACAGTCTCATTCTACACTATCTCTCTTTCAGCGGGACACATGTCTGCTTAGGACACCTCCCTTCGCTAATATCTGATGAAACATTGTGAATAATTACAATAAAATAATTGTGACGATTTCTCTACCGCACATCTTGAGGGCTGAACAATGGGCAAACTCTGGCAGTTCATTATTCATACTGCACTCCTATTCACGCCTCTGTCTGCCTGTAATAACATGGAGCTTGAGCACAGGCTCCATTTCCTATTGTAATTCCACTTTGGTTTATGGCGGCGGTCAATACTGGCAGAGGAACTGTGCTGTTATCGATCTGGACGGTCTGCTATTTCAGCAGCGTCAGAGCCGATACTGCTACTCCAAGACACGGTTGAGATCTGGGCAACTGGGCAACACGGTGGCCCAGCGAGTAGCACTGTGGCCTCACAGTAAGAAGGTCCCATGTTTGAACCCTGGTTGTCCAGGCCTGTCTGTGTGGAGTTTGCTAAAACATGTCAGGTTGACTCTCCAGGCAGTGCCATGTGACACTGGCCTCTATCTGGAGTTGGTCCACAGGCACTGCACAATGGCTGCCCACTGCTCCCTTGAGGGATGGGTTAAATGCAGAGGATGAATTTCACAAAATGCATGTGACAATAAAAGCACCTTTAGAAGAGTGCCACTTCCTTGTTAGCCCGAGAGCATCCTTATGCATGAATAGCTGTCGGTCCACTCACCAGATTTTGCTGACAAAGCCAGTAAAACTGTTGAAACTTTTGAGACATTAAGAGCTGCGCACTTCCCACCGCACTCCGAATTTTCCCTAGGACTGGAGATAACAAACACACACACACACACACACACATACATAAGTAAATGTGAACTACTGAGAACTGTTTTAGAACAGAATAGAATGTGGTAACAAACTGGCACAAACTGAATAAATATGATTAAGTGTATCTGCACCCCAGCGCTGGCTGAGCCTGACTCCACCCACTACAACTTAAATTAATGCGTCAAGGAGCTTAGTGAGGGGAGGGGAGGGGCTGAGAGGGGGACCCACATTAACATTAACGTTAACATTAGAATTTGATGACGAATGAGCGTACTAAGTGTACCGTTGAAAACCAGCCAGGTGCTGTGGAGAAATTTTACGAATATGATGTGTAGTTCTGTTTTCAGACCATAAAATGGAGATTTTAATAAAAACTGGAATTTTGCCAATATCAATAATATAACCGCGAGCGGTAATGATCGGGGTCCAAGCACGGCTCAAAGTTGAGGACCGTTGGGGAAAAATGCTAACAGAAATTTTTGTTAAGATTTCATAGCAGCAAAGAGATGTCACAGAAAAACAGCCAATATCCACGCTGCCTCCACAAGAAAGCTTTGA
>JAODTR010013156.1:0-41925 GCA_025399935.1 Amblyopsis rosae | reverse complement strand
TGAACAATGTGAGTGTGCATGTGACACACACACACACATGCAGGACCTGCTGAGTGAATACATGAACAATGTGAGTGTGCATGTGACACACACACACACATGCAGGACCTGCTGAGTGAATACATGAACAATGTGAGTGAGTGTGCATGTGACACACGCACGCACACACACACACACACACACACCCATGCAGGACCTGCACATGAACAATGATGTGAGTGTGCACTGCCTGTGACACACACACACGCACACACACTGGTTTTATTTCTCTCCTACCACATGTGATGGGGGCCGGTCCAGAGGTGAGGGGCCAATATAGTATTTCCACATAACACACCATAGAGCCACCATCAGTCCTCCCAGCAACACCCAGCAATACCCCAATAGCATTGCTGGGTGCATAGTGGCCAATAGGGGATTATCAAACAAGCACACATACAGTATGGTACCCAACCTATCCACAACTGTGTCCTCAAATAGCTTCCAGCACCAGGAACCTGTCCCCTTCTTCTCTTGTATCCCTGCTGTCGTTCATCTTACTGTGTTCCATCAGGTATATTTGATCTGACTTAATAATGTTCACCTCGCTTCAATAAAACACTTCCTCACTCAACCACATTATGATGATATTGTTTTATTTAGGAGGCTAGAGGAGAGGAGACTTTGAAAGCACAGATACTCAAACTTCTACATATCTGGTAGATTTTAATAATAATAATACTAATAATAATAACAATGAAAAATGTTAATTGTTGGAAGTGTCTTTGAAGCTCTAGACCTAATTTCATTCTGCCTAAAAAAAAAAGAGTCCTCTTGTCTGAGGACTTTGATGTCTGTGCCAGGAGACAGAGAATAAAGCAGAGCATTGTGGGACTTTGCCCCGGACAGGGATCCATACTCTGACAGGGAAATGGTAATGTGATGTGTACAGTGTGCCATAGCCAGAACGCACTGCCTTTTCAGGCTCCACCGGCTTAATATACTGGCATACATCACTGTAATGTCTAGTCTCCAGTACAGGGCAGTTAGTGGGCCAGTGTGGACTGTTAGATAACCCCTAAGGGCCTTAACTGGGCAGTGTGCAAGGCTAGCCTAACACAGTATACTCAAATATATTAGTATACAAAGATAGAGCAACGTAATGCATCTCTATGGGAGCAAAGCTGGATCAGTTCGGCCTCTGATGTGGGTGTTTCACCGTACGTCACTAGTTACATTTTACATTTACTTGTATGGAGCAGCGTTGTGACCCTTTCCAAAGGTTGAACACAGAAGTCACTGTATGTTTGCACCTCTCGCTTCGCTCAATTCTATCTGCTGTACTTGAGTTGTTGACCGCGCAGGTCACACGACAATTGCGAGAATTGGCAGATGGTGGGAAAGAAGGCCATTGTGTTGGACTTTCTCGGTGTGTCCATCATTGGAGTTCATACAGGAGCTTCTGAAGTGCCCTAAAGTGACAATGTTGTCGGTCATAGGCTAAAGCCTAGTCCTTTTTCATTGTTTTCCCAAAAACTTACAGGCTCTGTTAAACTGAAGTTGCCAACTTTAGTGGGCCGTCGGCATTGTTGCAGGGAGGGTTTGTCTATTACCTGTAGATCTAAATTTCTGTCCACTACACCAACATATTTAATATTTGTTGATGGTGGTTGAATGCTCTATATGACATTCTCTCTGCCTTACTGTGGGGGAAAAATTAATAAATATATAAAATCCGTTTGGGTCACGGCGTTGAAAAGACTAAATGTAGGCCTGTCAAATCAAACCACACAAAGTACAGTACTCGTGGGGCCTGTCTTCTTGACCAGTTCTGTGACGCAAGCTACTTTGCTATAGACAACGTGTGAAGTGGATTTTCCAACATGCACGGCCATCTCAGCCACATACAATGCATCAGTGTGACCGTATAAACACATTGGCATGTTTTCTGCCCATCGATCAATACTGTATCAAATCTGCTGGCAGAAGGCCTTGTGCAACAATCAATGACCTTCTCCCTCATAACATAATATAATGCATGTTCACTGCACCACAAGGGTAAAGAGGATATATCTGATACTAAACTAATAAGGAGAACATAAAGAACAGCATTTGGGGACATTAGGTATGGTCAAATAAGTACTTATGTAAACAGAACGAGGACATCGGCCACCATCTTCTTCCGTAAACATTTCTATGTTCTCTGTTGAAATACCTCAGATGCAGCTTAAGTAATTGTGCCCTGCTTCATTAGGCTCACGAGTTGCTACAGCAGGGCAACCGAGGATAGCAGAACACAGAGTGAATCACAGAGGGACAAAGGACAGAACTATCCCCCTCCGCAGGCAGCTCAGCATCCACAGTGAGGCGCACACTTGTAGAGCTCACAGAGCTCATAGTGCCCTTTATTCTTGTCTGAGAGAAGCCATTTGAATGTGAGTAGAGGTTTTACAACATATGTAATACTGAAGCCATTTGACTGACAGATTGTGCAGTTTAAAATCAAACCTTCTGGCAGTTAAAACAGGCGTTAAACGTTGTTTCGTGTAAGGCTGCAGCGGGGATATCTACCCAAGTGTGAGGGCAAAAAATATGCTTTTTTTGGCCATGCCTCTTTGTTTCTATAATAATCTGTGGCATCTAAAAAGTGAAGATCGACAGAATGGTTTGGAAAAGAGAATGGGTTGACAACTTAACTGCACAATAACATTGCCTCCCCACTACTTTCCAGTAATATTCTTGCAAGCCAGTGAAGAATGAGACAATTTCCCCTACAACAAATCCAAGTCATTCTACGTAATTACACAATCAATGTCAGACTTGGACAAACTGTTTTGCTGGCCAAAGGTTTTCATTAGTAGCTCTACAAAATGTTAACAAAACGCCTCTCATAAATATATAATAATTCTGTATTTAGTTAGAGAATAATAGCTTCTTCAAAATGTCAACAGCATGCATCTGTAGATTATAACCCCTAAACCATTTTACCTTATTTGCTGAGCTTGAAGACATCTTAAACATGTAAGGCAGACATCTCCAACGTGGCACCACCAAACCAGTCACTACAAAGTTTATCACCAGTTGCCACGGTGACATGAAAAGTTTCCCCAAGTAGTGTAAACACCCAATTATTTTTATTTCTGCAAGCCCCCACCCCACCCATCCACCCACACCTTTTATAGAAAGCTGGCAGCGCGGCACAAGGTTAATCAATGTGGTAGCCGGCGATACATTAGCTCCTAGTGACAGCAGAATGTCCATACCTGTTCCGGGCCACACGCCCATGTGTGATTGGTGACAGCCGGGCCTGGCCGTCCAGCCGCCCGGCCGCTGCATCATCAGGAGCGGCTGATTTAGTTATGGCGGCCGGCGACACCGCCGATCTATCAATTGATCGGCCGGAGTAATGCGTTGCCGTGACGTGGCAGGGGTCAAGGGAGTGACCCCTCCCGTTCCCTCGCTATGGGACGCTGCCATGCCCGGCCCCCGAGCCCAGCTGGGAAAGGGGGGGGGGGGGGGGGGGTGCGGGGGAGTGTTGGCAACCGGGAGAAGGATTTAGTGAGCGCACAGTGGATGTGCCACAGCTAGCGTAAATACAGGGGTGTGAGTTAGGGGGAAGGGGGGGGGGGGGTCATTAGTGGGAGACTGATGGCCCCCCTCTCGCTCAAACAGCCCCCGTGGGAGGTTACACCTCGAGTGCTTCATCGACAATTGGGCTGAGTGATCACATAGTGTAAATTGTGTGTGTGTGTGTGTGTAGCTTCAGGAAAGTGATTTTAAGCTAATGCTATGTTGACCTAACACCGCCTATAGCTCTGCGCTCACAAACTGTATCCGGTTTTCATTGACCTCAATAGTCACCGCCCGTGTGTGCACGTGTGCACATGTCCGTGTGTGTGTGTGCGCGCTCGTGTGTCTGCCTTTGTGTGTGGGCTGTTATACTGCTGGCTAACTCACAGCAGAGCCAGCTATTGTTTATAAGTGGAAGGCAGACAGGTAGAGAGTGAGAGAGGGAGGGAGGGAGAGAGAGAGAGAGAGAGAGAGAGAGAGAGAGAGAGAGAGAGAGAGAGACAGCGTGGCCGCTGAATGCTGACCCTTGAGATTATGGAGGGGGGAGAGAGGGAGTGGGACACGGGCGGGCTGTGATCAATACTTAAAGGCAGACAGGAGGAGCTGAGCCCTCAGGCTAAGCCCGTTTTGTCATTTGTGTATGTGTTTTATGCCTTGGTGTGCGTCTCTGTGGGACAAAGGGGTATAGAGAATCGTTATAGTGCGTGTCTGTGTATGTGTGTGTGTGTGCGCGTTTGCGCGTGTATCCTCTCCTGTCCCGTCACCATCTCGTTCTCGGCCCATGTCAGTCTGGCCTGAGGAAGCAGAGCGCTTAGGTCAGCCCACGTTGTCTCCATATCTATTATCCAGGGCTGTCCAAGCACTGAGCCAAGAGCTGCCGTCTTATATGGTGCCTCTGCTGAAGCACGATGCTAATCATTTTGCTGTTTACAGTACAACATGAACCGAGTAGGACTCAGGCCTGGATGCCAGGAGCAGATCAGGGTAGACAGGTGGATCAATAAGCCCCCTATCCCAAAGTGCCACCGGAGGGTGGCTGAAGGACAAGTACTGCGCGGGCAGGAGCGAGCTGCACACACGCTGGATCGTGTGACGTGTGGTTGGTGAGGATAATTGGTGTGAGCTGGCCACCGACCAGGGTTCCACTACAAGTGGAGGGTCACAGGGATTCCACGTTGTTTTAATTGCACTGTATTCCATTACTTTAGGCACTGCTGGCGATTCTCTTTGAACAGGCGTGAATACGTTGCCTTTCCCCCTGTGGTTATCCAACATGTGGATCCTAAAGAATGAAACTACATTTTTTTTATCACACCCCTAATTGAACGAGACACTTATTTTAACCGCTTGTACACTGTAATCTTCTGATTTACAATTAGTACAATTAAATTGAGGAAAGTCTCCTCCCCTCCTGATCAAATCCTTTCACATCTACTTATGTTAGCATGGCTTTGGATATAGCGCTAATTAGCCCAGGCTTATTTCATCTTAAGACAGCACCAGCAACCAGGCTTATTTAGCTTAGTTTCCATTGCGGTTTGTGTCCCACCCGTCCGTCTGCGCGTCTCCTCTAATCGCCTCCCCTTACTCGCTGCAACATGCTCCGCGCTCCTCGTCCTCCCACGCCAGCGCGGCCTTGCCCGGCTCATTAGCTGCCCCTCCCCCCTTTTCCTTGTTTGATGTCAGCCTCGGTACTCAGACGGAGCTCCTGTCAGGACAAACGGACCACTCTCAAGCCGCCTAGCGGCACAGGACGCACCTATGGGTTTCAGATCAGGCTCAAGTCGAAGCCCGTCACACACACACACACAGACGTGTGCTGGCTGTCCCGCTTCCTCTCATCTAGTCCGTGCTTTCATTTGGACTTCAGAAGTGTTCCCAAGCAAAATGGTGGACGGCTCATAGCATCACACACACAAACTCTCGGCTGTGTGTGCGTGTGCATGTGTGTGCTCTAAGTGAGCCTTCACTCCACACTAGCTGCTGCAGGGGACAGGACAGTCTTGTGGTCTGGCTGGTGTACTCCCAGCTGAAAGGTCGTGGCTTCTAGCTTCAGCATGGACTCACCTGTTAGCAAGCAAGATGCCCAGGCACAGCTGAACAGCATCTGCTCCTTGTAATTGTCCTGTGCATGAAAGCGCCATGATCTAATTATAAAAAGACTCAATGTAACAGCGGGCATACCTTCGTCAATGCTGTACTGTAATTGAGGTGGGTTCTGGTAGTGGCCGGCATTCCTTTCAAGGATGTGCGAGTGGGCTCTTTTGTGCTTCGCATCGATCGTGCGCCCCACGTGCGCGTCTGACACACTGACATTTGAGAGGCTGGCGGTGCATTCTGCAGTGGCCAGCAGCACAGTGGAATGCTCGGCATTACACCGTGCTGGCTGAGCTCATCGACGTCCCCGCTATCAGTCAAAGGTTAGTCAACATGCTTCTATCAGCGGCAACATGGCCGGCTGCTGTACAGCTGCACTATAGCACGCGCCTGCTACATATTCGGGCGCTGACCGGTGCCACAGCTTTGAGTTAGGCCATGGCCTGGGGCATTTAACGGGGTGTACGCACTGAGTCTGGAGGGACCATGATGGGAAGACAATTGGAAAGAAAGATAGGGATAAACGGAGATCGGGGTATTACCTCTAGGATGTGTATACCACATGCATATAAAGTAACTGAATTAAATATTACACATTGAATACCATACAATAATACATGGTTTTGCAGTGCATGAGTCGTCGGAACCATCTTGATGATGACGACCCATAACCTTTTGGTCCTGCAAAACTGTTTCTATGTTCCTACACACACACAAACTTGGGTCATGGACTTGCATCTTAACAAGTATGACGTCTGTTGTTGGATTGCCAAAAGAAGTCCTTCTTGAGATGAGGGCTTTCATGGTGATTAGAGGCTGAGGTAATTCTGGAATTATGGAAATACTCTGCCCAGCAGGGGAGGTTTTAAATGAGGGCTACTTATCAGCTGGCGAGTTCCTACCAGATCTTACACACCATTAATCAGTTGTGTAATACTTGTAGTACTCATTGTCATTTACTTTGGAAAAAGGTGTCTGCTAAATTACATAATTGCAATCGTACCTAAACACATGGACAAACAGAGAGATACACGTGTCATCTATTATTTGCTATTATCTAGCCCTCTTTCACGTTATCAGCTTTCCCAGAGGGCATACATTAACTCTCATTTGGCAGCTTTCTTTAAATGCAAAAGCATTACTTTTAAAATGTTTTAAAAGTCATGCTAATTGATGCATCAGCTGTTTTGAATCCAGCGGTTTTCCAACTTGGAGACAAACGAAGAGAATGCATTTAGGATAATAGAATAAACAAGGTCTCTTCCACAGGATGGAGGGCAGAGAACACGTATGCTTCGCTGTGAATATTTTTCAAGTGTATTAAAAGTGAACGAAAATTAGGTAAATGACTCGCTTTGCCCTCGGTTTGTCAGCCTCGGCTGCGGGCCTTTTCCGGATGGGAAGGGGGGAGTAAAATTGGCAGCCCAGTGCAAATTCTGGCTCGGCAATGGTAGCTTATTTCAATGCCGGAGGTCAAGCAAGGTCTCAGTTTAATAAATTCTAACCACCCCCCTTCCCACATCCCAAACTCCCTATTCCGCTCTCCGTTTATCCCTCTCTTTCTTTCCAATTGTCCTCCCATCATGGTCCCTCCAGACTCAGCGCTTACACCCCGTTAAATGTCCCAGGCCATGGCCATAAATCACCACTTCCCCCACAGTGGCCCTCGCCCTCCCTCCCCCATCCCCCCCTCCCATCTGTCAAAGCCTAACATGCCGCGCGACAAGCTGGGATCTGCTGCGCTCCGACGGAACCCGCTCACTTCCTGCAGATCGCCTGTGCTCCTGCTATTCTTCCACACTGGGACATCACCCTCCCTCACCCCCAAACGGGATGGTGGAAGTAGGGGGGTGGGGGGAGTTGACACTGAGTCGACCAGTGTGTTTGGTGAAGGGCCGCGTGTCTATTTTCAGGGCTCCTGTGAGCTGCGCCGCAGCTGACATAGCTGTTAGCCTTTCACCGGCCTGGGTAGTGTTCTGAGACGGTCGGAAGCCAGCTGGAGGAAGTGACCCGCACTGAACGTCCTCCGCTATGACGACACAGCACCTGTGGTCGAGCACCGCTGCATTTTCAGAGCAGTGTCTGGACTACAATGTGTTCCAAGTCTGCCTGTCTGCCTGTGGTGTTAGAGGTTGAAGAGACAATTTATGTATTGGCTGTTTATTCTTTCAATACTACCAAGTTGTGTTGCCCGCATTGACACCCTCTACCATTGTGTTTTAGCTTCTATGTAGCTTCTCCACATATCGTCTCTCACAGTAGAGAGCTCATTTACAGACACACAAATCCTTTTGTCCAAGCTTTCCGGCAGGTCCTGTTCAGTCCTCAATCAAGCACTGTGCCACACAGCTGCACTTAATCATCAAAACATCAGTTAACCAGATGTTTAATTGCACAGTAAGATGGAAACACCTTCAAATCATACTATAATATTTGTTTGCGGGTGCTGCTCGACAATGGTTGCAATTATGAGTCGCAAAATATACAACTATCTATTTTGTATCTTGTCAAATTGCAAGATAATTTAAAATGAACTTTGTGTTAATACAATATGTAAGATAAAGCAGTTACTTCAAGACATTTAACCATTTATGGTGTAGCTAACCCGGGTTGTCAGATGGTTAATTATTAACTTTGTCGTTCTTTGATGAGACTGTCATCAAACTGTCATGTTTGTGCTCGCAGCCATCTCCCTGTCTAGGGTGCTGCGGAGTGTGAAGCTCACCCTGTGGTCAAATATATATTGGGGCTTGTGGTGTGGAGGAGGAGAGGGTGCTTGCTTTGTCACTGCCACCCATGAGCTAGACCCAAGAGAGGGGATCTATGCATGATTTCTCAGGATTTTCCCAAGTCTTCTGCGAAACAGAAACTCCCAGTCCAATCATAATGTTCAGACGTGGAGCCCTTTGGCATGTTACCTAAAGGTCATTCCAAATGAAGATCTCACTCTCAATAAAGCCAGCTTATCATTGGGCTCCGGTTAAGGGACGGGGAGATTTACTGTTATCTGCGGACATGGATTTTATTTATTTCATTTTTCTAATGTTCTTTTCTCAGGTCCAGTTTATTTATATTGCCCTTTATCACATCACAGTCTCATAATGAAACAAACAACACTGCTCTCACCTGCTCCTTCCATCTGGCAAGGGAAACATTTCTGTAAAAGCCATGTTTATCCGCTTGCTTGTGACCTAGCTCTTTCATACGTGCGCGTAATGTCTCCTCTCTGCCGCTCAGCGGACATGCTAGATTTGGCGACTGCAGAACGCCGCCTGTAGCCTCCTGTCCACTAATCTGGCAGAGCCAGCCCTTACTTGCGTAAAGTCTGGGACACATGGATAACTGTGTCAAGACCCGCCAATATAGACAGGAGTGATATTTTGATTGACACGCACCATGACCAGCTACAACTCACTGACCAAGTCAGATGGCAAACTTGTACTGAGGAATTGGTTGGGAAACGTAACGAATAAAGTCTGGCTGCAGGTCTTCTAAATCTGCTGAATACCATTACTGCTTAAAATATAGAGAGATACTGAAATGAGTAAATAAAGCAATGCACTAGCATCGTGTGAGAATTCCATATGGAGTCTTGCTATGAACCAATGAAAATCTACAACCCCACTTCCTGATAGTGCTGACATGCATACAGGGCCATATGTACCAGATGCACAGCATTGATTGCTTATGTGTAGTGCTAATGGGGGGGAGAGGCTCAGTACTACTGGTCCAATTACACTGCGCTCAGCATGGTGAAGACGTTAGAGGATCAACGCCCGTCCTCTTGAGGGACGCAGCCGGTAAACCAGAGCACCGCTGTCAGAACAGCCTGGCATTACCATCTCCCACTGAGGTGATCGGATAAATGAGAATTTTATTGGGTTTTTAGGCTAAGGCGTATTAGGGGTAGAATTAACCAGAAACATGTTAATGCAATAACAGCCTTTCAGATCTGCAGCTCTATTTCATTAGAATGTACTCTCCTCCCTCGAGGGCTAGCTACTTTGCGCAGCGCTAACATGATTGACATTGATAGTTGGATCAAACTATAGAATCAACTCTAATGTCATTATTGGGGCAGACGTGGAATGGAGGAGCCGGGCTCTAACTGTATTAGCTGCTACATATGGCAGTGTTTTGGTTGCAGGGGGCACTAAATGGATTGGGAACTCAAGCGTGCAAGCCACAATTTGAAGAAAATGCAGTTTAAAAAAGAGTGTGTGCTCTTTCTCTCACTCTCTCTCTGTCTGTGTGTGTGTGTGTGTGTGTGTGTGTGTGTGTGTGTGTGTGTGCGTGCGTGCGCACGCATGTGTGCGCGCGCATGACTTCACCTGTCGCTCCCATCTATCTTGGTTGTCAGCCTCAATGTCCTGCAGCAAAACTGAAGCATTGTTGTTTGTCTTAGCAAGCCAAGACCTGCATATGTTCCCGTGTGTGTCAGCACTTTCTCTAGGAAATTCTATATATTGTTTTTCATGTCATCCACAAATAGCCTTGATGAGTAATGCAAAACATAACTACTCCACAACTTTCATAACTACTGTATGACCGGGATGTTTTTTATAATACAATATATACCAACTAAATTATTTGAATTGAGTTTGGTTGTGGTTCACAATTGTTTTGCACAACGTTTAGATTCTACGTGTGTTGTCAATAGTTTTAGTAAAGGCATGTGCTGTGATATACTGTATTGAATCACAATTCTTTTTTTTAAAGACGTATTATAGTTTTTATTTAGATGTTGCAATGAATGTTCAATTGCTTTGCGTTTGACGTCAGGATCCCTTGTCAGAAGATCACACGTTTACATCTCATCTAGTTTGTATTTGTGTGTTACATCACCTTGTGTGTGTTGAGCACCATGAACTCTGTAGCAAACACTTTCACGTTGCAGCATGTACATGACCTTTCACATTTGATTTGTCAAATTGAATATTCACATTCAATTTGACGTTAACAGTGGCGTCCGAGCTATCTAGCATTGTCAGAGTAACTGCATAGGATGCGTAGGATCCATTCACCTTTACTGCAATAATCAGATTAGCAAACCGTATTTGTTGAAGGACGAGGGCATGCACACGCACACACGCACACAAACACACGCACGCACGCACACACACACGCACACACACACCTTTCTTCCATTCTGCTACTTGCTACACGGAGCCTGGCAAATCATTTTGTAACTAGGACGTGCATCATGAATGATTGGGCGTTTGTTCACTACGCGTGTGAACATCACTTCACACTGCATGTGGAAGCAGTCGTACATGTAGCCTATTCCCATGAACTAATGGCACTAAACAAATTACAATCACAACGGATCACATTATGAATGACAACAGCACAAGCTCCTTGAATAATGTATTTACCATGAATATGATTTGGAAGAGGGGACCACCAACATCTTTATAAAAATCACATTAAAGGGAAATTTTGTTGATATTACTTAATATATCACAAAATATAACATGGTAGACAACATATTTCAATCTGATTTCAGTATGTGCATTTTGTAAGAGCACACAGGAAACAGCAACCGCTTCCTGAAGGCAATAACATTTATTTTTTTATAATTTCAAGATGATTATGCACAAAAAAAAGAACATGCTGTCACCTTCTGAATCTTTTATTTGATCATTAAATGCTTATAAGAGAATGTTAAGTGTGCCATACTAGCTGGTTTCTTTCATTTTCCAGTAGTTACAATTCGAATGTGATTGGCTTCCAAGCTGCTATGCATTGAGCGGCAGATTTCTTGACACAACTTCCCTGTTTTAATTGTTTAATGTTCACATAAAAGAGATTCAGAAAAGCGATAGCAGTGTTTATTTGGATTGGAAATGTTGTTTGAATCCTACACTCCATGTTGCCAGTGGGAGGCTTTTGGTGTTTCTGACGCTGACACCTGATGGTTTCCCGGCACATGCACGAAAATGCATTTCATGCATGAAAATATGCGCAGCATGACAATGCCGCAATGCTTTTTTTTCTTACCATGTTATATAATCATCAGAACAATGTTCCCCTTTAACAATGCCTTTTAAAATTATAGCAGAATCATTATTGATTATCCTGTCTCAAGTCACAGCAATGTTCTTCTAAGAAGTGCATGCACCCTTGCATCTTGGTTAATACTGTACAGTTACTTACAGAAAGGTATAGAGTGCTTTCTACGCAACTAGTGCTGTTAAATTGGTTATTGTGAAAGCTTTTTGATGTGTGCTGAATTTACGTTGCAAGAGTTTTCAGATTGGAACAGGCATGGAATAGTCCTTTTCATCCTTTTACAATACATGGGCAAATTATGTTCTGAACCACATCCAGAAGGTGCTTGAAACACATAGTTTCCTTGTTTGCTGCATATCAAATGTCAAAATTGTCAAGGGCCAAACTGTGAGGCTGACCCGACACAACTTAAAACATGAATGTGAATATTAAATAAAGCTGTAATTACATTAGCTCTGTATTGAGGTAGCTGAATGTGCAGAATGATCAGATTTATGGCCGCCAATAATCCTGCACCAGGGTATTTCTCAGGGTTCAAGGAGGGTCCAGGTAGCCTAGTTTCTGTGCTGTAAGGCCCTTTCTGCACTTGGCCCTGGAAAGATCAATTTCACAGGAAATAAGCACACTAATTACCCCTGGCCATCACAGCCAATACAATCGCAGAGTTTCCTTGGAAATAGCACGTACCATTTTACCCTTACAGAAAGCTTATTTGATCGCAGCAGAATTGAACTATAGACCATGTATGCGACTATTGAAGCTCTGAGAGTTGAACATGGTGGCAAATTGAGGTATGCAAAGTCAAGACCAGTCTTTACTCAAGGTATCAAATAGGTGCCAGATGAAATCTGCATATTCACTGTGTTGTTTTTATGATTATGGCAAAAAGACTTTCAGTTCTAGTAGGTTGTTTCTCTCTCCTTTATAGCTAAATTAAATCATAAACAGGACAATACGATGATAATTATGTCACAATTAGAACTGTTGCTTTGCATAGACACAAATTATTATTTGTTTGTAATTAAATGCTAATGCTTATATTGTTTGTTCTAATGTATTTTGTTACATTATATTCTCTCATTTTAGTGACACACGTGCATTTGGTAAAACGAGCTTGCTTTCAAGATAATCTTCCTGACAAGAGAGTTAGCAACATTATACGAAGCTTAATAATTTGTTTTGCCATATGGCACACATTTGGGTAGTGGCAGAAATAAATGTATGGAACACAGGAGCGTTTGCCCCTCGGATCATTTTTCTCTCTGCTCTTCCCCCTAACACATGAGAAGTGTAGCATTTTTATGTAGACAGTTTAGTAGATATGCTACTGGATGCAAGCGGACAGTACATTTCCAATGCCAAACACAGAATGCTAGTGGACTGACGGGTTTTAATCAAGGAGAAAACATGCATAATTAAAGTGCATAAAAATGAATGTTCCTTCTATCTCTGAGCCATCATGAAATGGCGTCTGGGACTCCATTTAAACGGTTACTGCCTCCCATTAATTCACTCACCGGTGTCCCAGCTCAGTCAGTCAGATTTCAGAGGTAATACACTAGCATGTCCCTGGCACAAGCAACGCTTCACTGGTGCTGTGCTGTGCTGCAGTCTTACCCACGCAATCACCAGACTGGAACACAGTTTAAAGAGAAGCACTGATTTAAATATCATGTTTTGTTAGATTTTTTTTTCTTAGAATTTAACAACTTTATCATGGTGACACAGACATTTAGCAACTTACAGCTATACCTTAACAAGCTCAATTTTACTTTGACTATTCTAACAGCTTGTTTAGTTAACGGTATAGGTGATTGTAAGACAATACACATTTAGTAAAAATCACCAAATATTAGGGCTATGCGATAAAACGATATATATCGTATGGCGATAGAAAAACGTATACCGTCTTGAATTAGGCTTTAGCGTTAATCATTTTCATAATTTGGAGTCTGTTGTCCGTATTTTGCGCAGATTACTCTTGTTGGTTTTTAACTGGCGAGGCTTTTATTGCACTTCACGTGTGTAGTAGGGTTGATCGATGTCTGCTAAATTGGCATCGGACGATGTCTACAGTAATACATCGTGATGGACGATTCCATTGGGGGGGCTGGGGGGTGCACGCGCAATACATTTATCCTTTGCCAAATTTATTAAACTAGCTCTATTTATAAATCACTGACTATTTATGAAATTGAAGTAGTAGTTTATACATTACTATAAGCAGGTCAAGCATACAAGCATAGCCTACAAGCTACTTTGAGTTTATAGCCTACCTAATGAAATAGGACTCTTCTGAAGTGGTGTGCAGAATTGATCTGCTCATATAATTCGCACAAAAGATGGAAAGACAGCGATTGTCGTCAGCTAGCGAACAACCATATCACAGTAGGCACCGTAAGCTACAGCAAAGTGAGTGAGCACGAGCAGTAAACTATGAAGTTGTTTCCTTTTGCTGTTGTTAGCATTACATTAGCATAATGCATTGATTGCATTGCTATGTATTATGTTTTTATGTCTGCCAAGTTCCTAGAATATCCAATCTTTGAGACGAGTTATCTTAAAGAAACCACGCATGTTTCCCAAACCCATGATTTTCATGGCCCAGTCACGTTATGCAGTCAATGGGTTATGTTCACGTTCTTAAACTATCGTAAATTACAGCAAAACTATGTATTATGCTTATTTGAACTCAGTGTAACAAATTCTGAGTTCATCTCCTCTGCTCATTGTGGTTCAGAGAGGGCAGGGCTGCCCCTCTATACATACGCAATGTGTTATTATTTTTATAGTTCGATGAATTTGAGCACAAGCCTGGGGGGAGGGGTTCATTGGATGAAAGCTAGAGAGAATTGAATTGAATTTAAAGAACTTGCGATATATATCGCAAGTTCATGATATTGAAGAGTATGTATGGAGGTATCTTTGTTATGTTTTGAGTTCAAATGACAACTAGTTTTGATCAAATATACTGTATAGTTTATAATGTCACATCTGTGACCAGCAGGGGGTTCAGATTCAGCACTTGGCCAAAGGACACAAAAGTTGCTCACAACCATTTTATCAACCACCTTAGGCTCTTAGGTCTTAGGCTAAGTATCTCTCTCCCTCTCTCTCTCTCTCTCTCTCTCTCTCTCTCTCTCTCTCTCTCTCTCTCTCTCGTGTCTGGGGATTGGAACAAGGGACATCATGCTGTGCTGGCGGTCGGCATCCAATCATTAATGTCTGGAGCGCAATATGGTTGGAATCAATTACATTCTTTGGAGCTCGGCTCTTTATAAGCCACTGCAGGGACAGAGAATGACTTATGGGATGACGAATATGGAGAACTGATGGTTTGGAGAAAAAAAAGCTGAGGGGAAACATGTGTAGCCGGAGAGAAAGTGTGGCCAATATAATGTTCAAGTATAAACCTCTGGGAACGGATAATGTTAACTATTATGTCATTTGCATTTGGTGTGTAAAATCAATTTCACTTTTATCTAAATGTAACGCTGTGGCTTCAAAGGCCTGTGAAGCTGATTTGAGTTATTTTGGCTGACTAGACATATTCTAGAGCTATGTTTTTAATTAGCTGAGGTCATCAGTAACTGCAAATATTATTAACCATAACCATTCATAAACCAATCACATCACTTGTCCTCACTTGGGACAGGTGTGCATCAAAACTGACAGGAGAGGTAAGAGATATTTCAGTCAAGTCAGTCTGTACTTGACATCAAGTTAACCTCTAATCAGCTAAATTAACTCAAAACAGGATCTTTAAGTGCTATACTATACTATATATTTTGTGACATTTCTCAAGGTTTGCATTCATATGTTTTTGTTATGATGTGATCTACAGTAGGGCTCCCCATCTATTTATTTCTGTGCTAATCTATCAATTTCTTGGTATCTCATGGGCTCATTATCTTCTTAAAGAGCAGCGTTCTCGGCAAACAGACTGAGCATGTTCCATATCGATTCTTACCCTCTATTTCACTTTTTGTTATTATACTGTTACATTGCGTCAGAGTCAAATTTGATTATATCCATTGGATCCATTATAACACCACAAACTCATCACTGTGTCTGTACCAAAGTGATTACATTGACTCTGAATAAAGCCTAAAATGCTTTTTATATGGCTGCTGGAGAATAATTCACAGGAATACGTTGGAAAATATGAGGCCTGTGTCCACAATGAATGATAGCAAGGCATTTCTTTTTTTACCAATGGCTTTCATAGCTCACTGACCTTTTAAAGGAATATATCGCTGCTCTGTAAAATCATATAGTGTAGAGACAACCAATTCTCCATTGTTTTGTTTGTAATGCAATATTGATTTTTATTTGCCGTATAACTCCCTTTAAAGGCCAGGGGGGAAAATAAACACTTTTTGTATTGTGATGAAGGGTGAATATGGAAACCGAATGAGTGATATTTATCCCTTATTATTGAGTTCTGACAGGGATGATGGACAGGGGTATAGCCTACAAGATGTCAGGTACAAGCAGCAACATTTTCTACATTTAGATAGGCCTAATTCCAACATCCATACAATACCTATAAAGAAAATACTACGTAATGTCATGCCTCCATCTAGTCCAACAACGTTAAGTGATGAATTGCACACATGCATAATATAGGCAACTGTACGGTCAATGCAGTGTTAAAGCTATAGATCTTGCAATGTGGGACTCAAACTGGTCTGGTCTCGGTCTTGCCCTGCCTTGGTCTTG
The DNA here is from genome assembly GCA_025399935.1 of Amblyopsis rosae. NCBI lineage: Eukaryota > Metazoa > Chordata > Actinopteri > Percopsiformes > Amblyopsidae > Amblyopsis > Amblyopsis rosae. The sequence goes on along the minus strand of JAODTR010013156.1, from coordinate 25,545 downwards.
GTCTTGTCTCGGTCTCAAAACACTCCGGTATCAGTGAAGACTTGATCTCGGATTAGGCGGTCTCGACTACAACACTGGTGTTGGGCTCTCAACATGAATGTTGCTAGTTCAAGCCCTGCTGTTGGCATATCTATAAACTGCTCTGCTAATAGGACTGAATGCAATGCATTGTCCCTTTTTGTAGTTCTTGAAGGAATTAGAAATAGGCATACAATGCTTTCAGTGCTATATGCTTTGTGTAGCCTAAATATTTATACTATTCATACTTCAAATACGTAGTCTGCTATATGGCTGACATGTTTCAATGCAGCATGTCTGTGGCTCAAGTGTATACCTGCAGGATTGTGGTCGATCATGCAGGTATTCACTTGACAAAAGCACTACTTGATTAAGATTAGAAACACAGAAGAATCCCTTTATGTGTGCTACATAAAAGGGGGGAAAAAAGGTGTGCTTTTTATCTTTCATTTTGTTCTTATATTTCAGGTGAACCATTTAGTAAACTGTAGGCATATGCTACAGTCTACTCATGTAGGCCTACTGAGAAATAGACTACATTTAAAAGTAGGGCTACTTTTACACCAATGTTACATTTTGAGAACACTTACTGTTTAAATAGACACACCTTGCTAATATGCCTATTTGAATGCATCTTCTGCCACCTATGACATAGTCACCACAAACTATGCTTCTAAAGATACCTTGAAAGCTATAGTTCGAACTACACAATTTAACAGTGTTTTGAATGTTCGTTGGAACTATGGTTTTGGGAAACACCTGTGTCGTTAAACGATGCGTCTAACTACGTAAGTCAACCAACGTAGTTTCCCTACAACATAGCAACTGTGTAGTTACAACCACAAAAATTGCTAACATAGTTAGCAACAATGCATTTGGGAAACGCACCCCTGACCAGAATAGTCCAGAGAAAGCATTCATGCACACGTACACACACACATAGACATGACCTACTGGAAAAGTATGCATACTGACTTATCAATCAGGAAGAGGAGGCTCAAAATCAATTATTTCCTCTTACATCTTCCACTGCCATCAGACCCTGCTGAGGTGCTAATGACCTTCAGCACCCCCCACCCTTCCCACAACATCCCAAGTCGCACAGCTTGTGCGACTTGCCGGGAGATAATGGAATATACTAGTGCAGCGATGCAAACGCCAACAGTACAGCTTTCAGTGCTTTAAGTTAATACGGAGAGCAGCCAGTGTGCAAAGCCGCATTGAATCTATATGGCAGCACTCAGTAAATCAGTGCTCTATATTTGCATTTGCATTTGAGGTTCCATGATATTCAACCAGTGTCCCATGATTCCACTTTGGACTTTGCATTTTTTGCACAGAAAGAAAACTGTCTCTTTGTGACGTACCAAGTTTTGAGCACTTGTTCAGATCTCTCTACGTGTTTTTACATTCTCATGATGTGCTGTTTGCTGTACCATATACTGCACAATCCAGCCACGGAGTTGCTGACACAGAACCAGAGACTGTTGATATAAGTTTAGAACTATGGGTGAGGGACTAATTGTGTTGGCGGAGTCAAATTAATCAACAAGCAAATAAATAAATAAATCTGTTGGCGCTTATTACTATTATTAACAAATAAAATGCGCTTGTCGAAGTGTTGTATAAAAGCAATAACACACTTGAGGTCCTGCATTAGACTGAATATCAGCATGGCTGTGAAACTTTGTATGCTTATACAATAAATGCATTTGATAAATGAAAGAGATTCACACAAGTTATACTACCATAACTTATATATAACTGACAAAATGATACAATTCTCGAAAGCCTCATTGCACTTTTAGTACTTCTATAAATAGCATATGCTCAAAATCATTGTTCCAATGAGACACACACACACACACACACACACAAGACAATGTCATACTTACCCATGAAGACAGCGCATATAACCACGTGCAATCATGTGTGCTCATTACAAATGGAGCATAACACAAATCCACACCACTTCAGTGTGTGGAAATCATCCAAGGGGATGCATGTTATTTGCTGCAAGGGCACTGTCAAATACTGTAGTTTAACCTTAGCCTTAGCACAGCCTTAGCACAGCCTTAGCACAGGCTTAGCACAGCGTACGCAGCAGTGCACCTACAGTAAACCCCCGGTATCTTGCTCTGTGGCATGACAACCTCAGTCTGGCTGGGCCCAAAGCAGAAAGAAGCTCCCTATCTAGAAAAGTAGTGTAACTGAAATGAAACAACACCCTCCCTCCAAACATTAATGTGGATTTTTATTTTTCCATGCTACTAATTACCTAATGGACTACTTGCTAAATGGTAGGCATTTCAATATGTACAGACGTTTAATTTGAATGCATTTGCACTGTGTTTATAACACTTTTAAATTTGACACTTTGCATCAAAAGTCTTAACTGTATCTGGCGAGAACAGGATTGTAATCATGAGGCTATGAATCAGGTATTCAGGAGACAGTCTGTTGATACTTCAACTCAATCAAAACAAAAATACTTCAACGTCATATCCCTCAGAAGCTCCTACACAACACTAACAAAGCCTTGGCAATGGTCCAATGTGGGGACATTAAACACGCATTGCCAAGGCTTGGTTAGTGTGGTGAGGTCTGTTCCACTATGTTTGTGTTCCCAGAACCATGGCTGTGTGGAAACAACATATTATTTTTCAGTGCACACAGAACAGGCATCTGGGGGACTGTGAGTATAGACATTCACTGAATTTGACAAAAACTGTGTTAGATTACAATCGCTGATTTAAGTTTGATGTTTAGCATTATGTTTACACTACTTGTATCAGAATATATGCACACGCATAGTGGCATTCTTTGCAGAACATAGAGCAAGGGTTGGCTTAGCTATAGACATATATTGGCAGGCTTTGTTTGTCTCAAGTGGTTGTTATATATGCTCTGATTTCATCGGCATGTTTCTAGAAGATGGCGTACTAGACAGTAGTCATAATACAGAACTGTATGTGTCCTCTCAAATCAACCATACATTTCCTATTCGGTCAGAGGCAGAGCTTTGGTGGCAATCAAATATGGCAGCAAAATAGATTTTTTTTTCTGAACGACCACTGCACTCTAGCCTTTCCGAGCTCTGAAAAGGTAACGGCAACTAGCCTGTCAATCCCAGGCTTGCTGCCAAAGTAAGTAATGATTCTGCCATTTCAGAAAAATGTCAGCTTCCATTGCATGTCCTGCAGCTTCCTTTACATGTAGCTCTTTGCATACACCACCTTGTAAATTATTCCAAGCCTGCCTGAAATGTGCTCATCCGCAATGTTCTCATACTTTAGCAGCCTAACCCAGTGCAACAAGCAATTTGTTTTAAAGCTAAGATGATTCGCGTCTATCCCTTCGCCATGCTTAGGTAGCAAGTGGTGGCAATAAGTGGCATTACTCATTTTGGAGGAGGGCAGGTCTTTTGTAGAGAGAATTTTGTCATTTTCTCTGTCAGAATGATATTTTCGCCTCACACACACACACTTAGCTATAGATGTTCTTGCACTTATTTTCCAGTGCACTCAGATATCCCCAAAGACATAGCCCGCTACTGGTGCTATTGTATTCACAGCATTAATTTTCACAGGGCAAAACGGTGGCACACTGGATAGCACTGTGGCCTCACAGTAAGAAGGTTCCGGGTTAAAATCCCTCAGTGGAGTTTGCATGTTGCCCTATTGGGATTCTGGTGCTCTGGTTTCTATCTATGAAAAAACCATGTTAACTCTCCAGTCAGTATCGTTTGACCAGTAACACTGGATTCCATCTGGAGTTGGTCCCTGGGCATTGAACAGTGGCTGCCCACTGCTTCCTTGAGGGCTGGGTTAAATGCAGAGAATGAATTTGAATGAATGTGTATGTGGCAATAAAAGCACCTTCACCATTTAAGCTTTTTCGTTGTAATATTTTTTCCTCTTTTATTGTTTTAACCATTGCCTGCACTCTTGCCCACTAATGTGTAGTCTACCAGAACCGTCATAAATCTTGGTTGATTGTTTGAGTCTTTGTAAACACTGGCTCCTCGTTATGCAAATGTTCCTTTATTTGGCTCATACATGTATAAAGCATGCACATGCATTCAGATGTTCTATCTCCGCTCATCGTTGAATGCATCTGTGCTCCTATGTTTGTTCCGTCTGCTGAATTAAGCATTTCCGCCACAGCAGAGCATTGATTAATAAAAAAAAAATTTGATTCTGTTTATTTGATACAAAAATAAATTGTGGCTCCTTCTCTCCGTATTCATACCAGGTTAATGGTAAATTGACTGCTTTTCCAACCTTGCGGCCACTCATAGCGCTGTACAGTATTGCCACACATTCACCCATTCACACACACATTCATACACCGATGGAGATTGCTGCCGTGCAAGGTGCGACCTAACCAGACGACGCCCCGCTTTAACACTGTCGTATTTGTGCGAGGAGAATTTTGCTGAACATCATATGTTAACTCATCCACCGGTTAAATATAACCTGGGCACAGGGAAATGCATCTGCCTGGACATCTGCCTCTAGACACAGAGCCACATCGACCTCTGGTGGGCTAATTAGATCCATTACTCACTGTTAACAATTTTTAAAAGCTCTCAACACTCTGCAACACTCTGCCATGATGTGCCTCTTAATAATATATTGTCCTAACACACGATATGCACGATCGAGCAACTGCCAAGACTGGTTGAATGTTACCTGGTTTAATTTTCCCGTGAAAGAGATTACCCCGTCATCTGGACAAGTATGTTATAGAGCTGGAATTTGAGGTGTATGGGACATGACTTCCTGACTTCCAACTCCCTTGAGGAATGGCCTCAGTTCGCGCCACATTAATCAGCAGTTTATCAAATCAATTAAAGGGACCCTTGAGACGGAAATCCTCAACTACGCCATGCCAATGCAATCACTCTCCCACATTCTCTCTTTACTCCTCTTGCAAACACTCCCCCTCAGTGACACACAAACTAGTTCATTGTATTGATTACACTGAATGGTGGTTGCACATGCAATTAAAACCGGGCAGCAAATAGGAATGCCCATGCAACTCTTGCCGTGTTAAATGGAGAGGCCCTCACAGATGACCTGTTACGCATTATTAAGTAGACAGGTTTTTCTTTTGCTTCCTGATTATAGCCACTTTGAACATTCCACCCTCCAAAGTTGGGGCAATGTTGAACAGACAGATTTTTTTTTTGAGCACAAAACAGGCACGAGGACGAAGGGTTTGTCTTGTTATCCATTTACTTTTCCCACAGTAATTGTCCCTTCATACAGTTAATTTAGTGAAAGAAAAACAAACACACAAAAGAACACATTTGACCATGCTCTGATTGGTACACACCGTGCCATCTGGTTATTTGTATTTGCAGAGAATTCATGTTTGTTTCTTATTCTCTCTCTCTCTTGTGTTGTTTTTCATGTTCCTCCTGTCAATTTTCTTCTACTCAGTATAGATTTATGATTGTTTTAATTCTGAGTGCATCATATGTATATATTTGTTAGCATAATGATTATGTACACTAAAATGTAGAATGTATTCAGTCAATTAGACGCCTTTATAAAAACCTGATGCTTACAACAATAGCCCATGCATATTTAGTAGTTGATATCCTTTAGTTCAGGTAAATTCCTAAAAATAACTAAAATAAACTAAACATTCTACATTAACACCAGACATTTGTGGTGGAAATATATTCCCGTTACGAGTTAGAGATCCTCTTAAAATTAAATCTTAATTTGCATAATTGTATAGCTGATGTGATTAAAGACAGTGAAATATTAAAATCCTCCCATAAGTTTAGGTCGGTGTAAGAGTGCACAGATGGTTCCATTTATATTCCACACATAAAAACAAACCTAATAGGAATATCAATTAGACAATGTAGCACACTATAATCCATCCATTCAAGTCTCTAACATTTCTTAGTGAACAAATCTGTATGATGGTGCTAAGTTGAAACTGGCTGGTGACTTATCTATGGCTTTCATTCTTAACACACTTGCATAACAGTCATCCTTGTATAATATTTAAAAAAGGAAAAGCCCTTGGGGGTTTACATTGCATTTAAAATCCTGTTCCCTCATTTAATGCTGTTATCATGCCCTTTCCAGGCAGTGCAAGTAACTGTTTTCAATGTTATGCCACCATATCATGTTGCTTCTTGCAAGTTAGCGTATTAGTGACCATAGCCTGTGACCACACAGTTCAAGTATTAACGTCAAAGTAACGACGATTAAAGGATCACGTTTGCATACACATTATCGTAGATATACCATTGCATCATGTGGAAAGGCCAATTGTTTGGAAAATTATTAAAAGCTAAAAATCTACCTGATGTTATTTTTTCCCATTTGTTTACTGTGCAAACTCTTGCTTATACTTTCGTTCAATATGTAGTTCTTGGCAGCTAGCATTTGAACAAGTTACTATATTGTTATTGTCTTTTGTAGCTTTATTATAATTGTTTAGCTTTATTGTTTTTCCATATTCCTCCATGTGGTGTTTTGTAAATATTATCTTCCTGGTTTAATATTATTTATTGTAATGCTAGTAGTGAAATTACGTTCTCCTTGATGATTTATTACTGCTCCTGCATAAAGCAATATGGTACTATCAGTACAGTACATACTACAGGATGTCATTATGGGAAGCCACAGCTAGAAGCACACCATTAATTGATGTATTTGTGTTTACATTATAGTTAAAAAGTATTAGTTAAATTAGTATTACAATTATAATAAGAAAAAAGCTGCAAATATTTGAATAGTGAATGTTTCACGTATGCTATAACATTATTGGTGCGTGTTTACTCTATGAACAGTATGTATTGTTGTTTTTATACATGCATATTTTATCTAGTTGACTATACTTTAGCCCATCGCCTCTAGTGCTGTCACTGAGAACAGGGCAGAGTACTGTGCATTCTCCCAGTGCCTGCAGCCAAGCAGGGACCACTGGTAAACAGGCAAGTATACAGTAGGGCCCAGGGAGAGATGGCATGAGTGGGGAAGGCTCACAGAGCAAGACCGGTGGAGATGGGGTAGAGGGTGAAACGAAGGACAGAGAGTAAACAGACATTTAAGACGTGGCTAGGCAATGCTGAGTTGCATAATACTAACTACATAGCTTATCTGTTATTTCTTCATATTTACTTGAAAAACATTCATAGTTTGGGGGCAGGATGGTCTGGGATGGACGGAAGGTTATGGGTTCGAACCCCGGTGTTGGCCTACCTGTAAGCGTCCTTGAGCAAGATGCCCAACCCCCATCAATGTATGAATGTGTGTGAATGGGTGAATGTGAGGCAAAATATTGTAAAGCGCTTTGGATAAAAGCGCTGTATAAATGCAGTCCATTTACCATTTACCATAGTTTGTACTGGTCGATAAGCGTCAGCTCTGTGGGTGCATGTAACACAAACACAGCCAGTAGTATTTGAGTTGATTGTGATTATTACCTGTAGATATGAATTATTAAATTTAAAAAAAACTTTGTAGAATAGTATTCTTCACCCAACTGGGACAATAATAAACAATGTAACATAGTTAGCAAAATATAACACAATGTCAATAATGACTTTTGTATTGTTTTCGTTTTGTATTTTTGTATTTGTATGGCTGCCGGGCACTGTTAAGTAAGTGTGAAAGCTCACAGCTGGCCTACATTCACCATTCACCTCCTCACAGCGCCGGCAATAGAAGATCCCCCACTCCTCCTCCTCCTCCATCCTGCTTTTTATGTCTACTTGGTGGATCACAACCTTATACTGGATATGTGCACTGGCATCACTCACCTTGGACCAAGTGACACATGCAGAACTCATCAGAAGCTCCCTTCTTTGTATCTGGTTAATTACACTGCTGACTTCATCAGCTATTGGAAGCGTGAAATATGAACAATTGTGAAATGAAGCATTTATTTGCAATTTTTGAAATAATTGCAAAAATTTCACCCATTTGCTTTAGGGGAGAATTAGCAACATCACAGCACCATAACTGTGGAAATCATGCACGGTTTAACAATTCCAATATAAAGCACGCAATGCAGCCGTGACCTCTCTGGGGTATTCATTTCTTTATTTATTTTTATGTGCAAACTTTCATTAAGGAAGATGAGTCGTGCTTTTGGGATGTTTACAAGTAACGATATATATACAAAACTAAAGTTCTTGCTACCCAATTTTTCCTAGTTCCTTGTATTTGGTAAACAAGCCCGACAACTTTGCGTAGGTCTAAGGGAATTCTTCAGTCAGAGCTTTGTTTTACCGACAAGATTGTAACCGTTTCAAAGTAGTCTCATTTTTCAATGCAAACTCAGATCTGAATCAGCCATCAACAAAAGTAAACAAGCTGTACAAGAGGACACTTAGAGCAGGTTGACCAGCTGCTAGAGTACATCCACAGAGGCCAGAGGGAGAACGCTGCATTTTGACTAATCGATCATGTTCCTCTACCACACTCCAGTTACTATATGCAGTCAAAAAGAGTTGCATCTCAGACCCACTCCCCACCTGGCAGGATCCAAACCACCACAGGCTGCGTCTTGTAGTATACTCACTGGTGTTTTAGACTTACGCGACGCTACTGCAGATCTTCAGGAGGTCCGTAATCAACGTCGCTTCATCAATCAAGTCAAAGCACTTCTGCAGTGCTGAACAAGACAGTCCCAACCCAACCAGTAGTCCCACGGCAGAGAGAAACGGGAATGTGTGTTGAACACCGTGTCCTCCAAAATCACTTGTGCCCTTGGTGGTTTTGACTAAAAGGCCATAAAAAGATAAGCGACACAGGCGATGAGGTAATGAGCCTTACTCAACTATGTTACTAAAAGTGAAGGGTGCCCATTAATTTAGTTTAATGTACAGTACAAGCAGACAACTCTGACATAACAGGGTGATCACCATTCTAAGTTAATGTGCTGGCCAAATCTGACCGTTTTGTATTAGCCTAAAGCTGTACTACTGATTAAAAAGGTTTCCATGTTGACCTCAAATCATATAGCTAATAAAAACATGAGTTGAAATTTAAATCGCTGTATATAAAACATGTTTGATATGAAGGGTCTATGTTTCCCCTGCGGCATTCATTCATAAATGAGATAATCTGGATTTTAGATATACTTAAATACAGATTTGGAACATTTTGTTCCAAAAATTTAAGTTCCGTTGTGGTGATAGCACACATTTACTAAACTTTAATTTTGAATTACAGTTTCGCATTTAATTAACTTTAAATCATTAAATAGTTTTTACTGTAAATGGTTTCAGTTAGAGCAATTTACAATTTAAATATGGGAATCATGCCAGATTATTAGAAAGTTTGAGATAGAACATTCTTCAAATAATCATTGTTAAATATCCATAGAGTACAATTCAATGAAAGTAAAAAAGTTTGAAACTCTTTTGTATCCATGACTCTCATAACTTTAATTGTGATCCCACCCACTAAAAAACATTAATGTATCATTCGTCTAAATTATCAGATTTAGAGTATAGATCATTGTCACCTCATGTTACTCATCCAACGTGGAATCGGGTCTTAATGGAGGGGGATCATTTTGCTATTATCAAAGGAGGGCACTAATTGAGGCAACCTTTCTGAAAAGTAAAATACAGTAAACATTTTTCTTTTGAGTTTTGAGTATTGAGTTTTCATGATATTGGGGATATTGGTCTTTTTTCACATCATGCAGCCTTAAAGATGATGTTTCTTTCCATTGCAACAAACATAGTATACAGTATGCATAACTACATGGACTAGAACAGTGTGCATTGCACTTGCTTCCTCCCCTAGATAGAAGAAAACAGATTACAAAGCTTAAAGCCAATAAATACAGCAATAAACTAAGTGTGTTCTCTCGGCCTGTACTGAATATTAAATAAATAAAAGCCAAAAACACACAAACAGCTTGCTTCATATCATTGAGCAGGTCAGACTAATCCACTCCCACTGGTCTGAATAGCACATGAACAGGACATTGTTATACCATGCGGTTGTGTCTTTATGGAGAAAAGCAAAATTATGATACAGTACAGAATAAATGATACAATTATACAATTATCTAGCTATCAAGCTATCTGTCGAGCTACTGTACGGTATGAATGCTTTTCTTGCATAGCTAAATATTTATGTAGCTATCTTAATTATATCTTCAACCGTAGCCTTAAATTACTGTCATTCTATGGTTATTCACAGTGTACCAGTAAAATGGTAAAATGGGCCATTGTTTTGATGAATGCTTAAGAAGGATGTAATGATAGGTGCTCTTTCTCTCTCTCGCTCTCTCTCCCCCTCTCTCTCTCTCTCTCTCTCTCTCTCTCTCTCTCTCTCTCTGAGTATGACATGCGCTTGATATACGTCACGCCCACATCTGCTTATCCAGTCGTTTGCTTATCAGTAAAAACAGCCAAACTGACAATTCACCGTGGTATATGCGTTGCCTCTCGAGGGGAGGGGGTAACCGAAATGCGTTGAGTGGCTGAGGTGAGAGCGATTGAGAGAGGGGTTTGTCAGAGCTGATCCAGGGTCAGGCCAAGTTATTAACCCCCGCCGCCTGAATCACTCTGTCACGGGTAAACGGGCAAGAGTAAATAATCAGTTTGCTTGACCCCTCTAACCTCTGGCCAGACAAACACAAAGACTCTGCTTGCCTTTGATTTGAAACGCCCTATAAAGGTGTCGTTTCAAAACAATACAGAAGTGGCGTTTGACTTGGGGGCGGTGGGCGTGTGGATGTATGTTTCTCCAGGTGTCCTACAGATGGAGCTGTCTGGAGGATGCGCCCCTATAAATCATCTGCTTTCTATTACAGTAGCTGTCCGCTCTGTCTCTGACATTCTTCTCTGCCAACTAAGGGCTCTCTGGAGACACCTTCAAGGACTGACTTATTATGCAATATTGTTAGTGGTACGACGTTAAAACTGAATTATGGCACATGTTGTTTAACGCATCTGGAGCAGCGACGGAGGCCGATATCACTGAGTCTAGACTGTGGTTTAAAACTGCTAAACAGTCTGCATGGTGAGTAAAAACATCTCGATTGGGTCATAGCCGGGTGACTGTAGCTGGTGGAAAACGGTCTGAGCCATTGAGAGACGTTGTCAGATGAGTAGAGAGGAACACTAGCAACTCAGCACATGTGGGAGGGTCATTCAATCAAGATTTAAACATATGTAATGTTTGTTTCATCCAAAAGGGGGTCTGGATTGTACCTTTATACTGTATATATATAATTTATGTATACGTTTTCACATTCCCAAAATATCCGGTTTAGGTCTATTTACTGCTCCCCTGCACTTCCATACAGAAGCTTTTACCCTGCTGCTGGAGTCAGTTACGTGGCTGGTTGACACTTGCCTGCTCTGGTTCATGCTGGCATGCCACAGCTAGACGCTCAAGATGCCTGCGAATGTGGGCAGACAGCCTTGAGATGGAGTACAGTAGGTGTGGATGGGTAGAGGCCCAGTGGCCTGTCATTCTCCATGGAAGTCACGTCACACACGCACACACGCCCGCACACACACACACACACACACACACACACAGGGAAGGCAGTCTGCCACACTGTTTACGCTTGCTGGGCTTTGCGTATTGATGTCGCTGTTGCCGACAAATCTTGTGCGTGTGTGTGTGTGCGTGTGTGTGTTTCAGACCGGGTTTTGTCCCTTTAAAACGCTGTATTTTCATTTGGACCATAACAACTCTTGTTTCCACATTCTCAAAGTGTTCAGTCCTCCTCAGAATGAAAAATATAATTTACTCGAGGTTCAACCATAAATCGTCAATTATAAAGTTCCAGCACTGCACCCATTGAAAAGGTAAATGTTATTTTAGGGCGAAGAAGTGAAGACAACCGACAGCGGAACATTCAAGGAATAATAAATACAGTGATGAATACTTGCGGCTGCATCAAGGATGAGAGCGTTTGAGAGAGAGAGAGAGAGAGAGAGAGAGAGAGAGAGAGAGAGAGAGAGAGAGAGAGAGAGACCTGATTTCATCTGCACTTGTAGCATGAAAATCTGGCAGCACCTGGGTGCCTCTAATGCGGTTGCCCGGAGCAGTCGGGAGTCAAAACAGAGCTCAAAACAATGCATTAAGAGCGGGCGCGGTAGAAGTGCCTGTTATGCGAGACTTATCGATTTTCCATATTGACCTTCAGGAGACCCAGCCTGAAGTGATGGATATATGAGTGGGAGAGGGAGAGAGAGAATGAAAGAAATATCAAGGCAGGGCGAGAGAGAGAGAGAGAGAGAGACGGGAAGAGGAAATTGGGAGTGGTGGGGGCAGAGCCAAATGGTATGTGGATCGTGGAACGTTTCCCTCACACCGTCTGTGGAAGTGAAACCACGCTGTTAATCATGGCAGTTATGATCTTGTATGAAGGTCCCAGTGCACCTGACTGTACCTTCCTCTAAACGTTGAAATGTTAGCACTGAGAGAGACAGAGGGAGAGATGGTGCATACACATACCGGTACACATATCACACAGGGAGATAGAGAGATATGAATGTTTATTAACAGCCATATTGCTTCGTTCTGCTCTCTCAGGCGTTGCACCGCCAAAGACGGGATCATAACCAGATCGTCCGTTCACCTATGCCCCCCTTCCTCCCCTCCCCCCATCACGAGCTGCAAAGGCCCTGCCAGAGCGCGTAGCTTTTGAACATCCCTCTCCCCCCCATCCTATCCTCCCGGTTATTATGCTAATTGATGCACATGCTCCTTAATACAGCCGCTAGGATGGGAATGTGCTGATGCCACGTCGCTATAAGGTGAGAATAACAATTTAGCCAAAGTTAATGGAGCTCGGCGACGGGCTCCGTCTTAAGGATCTTCCCTGACCACCTCCGACATAATGAACACGTGGCGTGCACCTGCCTCGCTTGCCAGGACGGTTTAAACATAATCCTAGTTCGGCAAAACAATATTCTAATGAGTACAAGGGTGTTTAACACTTGACTTGTTTTGTGAGACTCCCATTTGTGCGTGCACGTGCAAGGGCACATATTGCCAGGGCATTGAGCCTGCGCATCTGTCTGGTAAAGGTTTATTAACCTTGAAATGAATCCGGACTTAGGCGGCCTTAGCCGCTGGCTTTAGTTCACTATGGTTGAAAGTGAGCATCACCTCATTCACTGTTTCGAGATAATGGTCATCTGGGGACTTGAAGGGTAATTCATTACCATCACTTCTCTTCTAATTTTTCTTCTTCCGTGTGTTGTCATAGAGAATCTCCCCAGGACTTTAGATGAATTGATTAATTACTGCCTCTAAGCTATCTGAGGTTTAGACACTTTAAATGTACCTTGACCTGGGTTATATAGTTGATACTGAACTGTCTCTGTAGCAGTATTTCTTCAGTCCTTTATACAAATGTACACTATTATACAATACACACAGAGCTGCCTATTTTTTGCACAGGCAACGTTTATTTTTTATTACTTTTTTTCTGTTAGTCACGGTCGGATCATGGCTGTTATAATAATTGCTCATAATACAACACACATTTGTTGTATTAGGGAACAGGGTAGTCAAGTAGTTTGGATGGTCATGACTCATGTCCCTCCCAGCTGAAAGGTTATTGGTTTGTACCCTGACATACAGCCTACCTGTAAGCATATTTGAATAAGAGGCCTATACCCTACCTGCCCCTTCATACTTGGACAGTAGTTGTACTCATTGTAAGTCACTTTTAGATTAATGTGTCTGCTAAATGCTATATATAAATGTAGGTCATTTAGCAGAAGCTTTTATCCAAAGCGACTTACAATGAGTACAATTACAGGAGCAGGTAGGGGTCAGACATCTCGTAATTGTAATTGCATTACCACAGAGCGATCTTACAGATGTCTGAGTAAGGCACGGTGCAGCCTCACTTTTGCCCAGTGGCTTTGTGAAATACCTTTATTTTCAAGATGGTGTGCCTGAAAATGGCGTGATCTCTGATCCTTCAGTGTTAAGCAAAGCAATTAAGCCAGCCATTTGATTGTCATCAAATGTCATGCGTATGCTCTTAAGGCAAATTAGACTTTTAAGATAAGAATATTGACATTTGAAACACATTGATGTTTGAAACGTTGTGTTCAAATAAATGTACTGGATCATATTTCCCCATGCGTAGGACCGTGGAAAGAGGCCACTGCTGCCACACCCCGTCTCTCATGACAACAAGACCAATTAAAAGTTTGACCTTTTGCCTACCAGAAGGCGTGACACATCCAAGTATGACCACTCCGCTTAAAAAAAAATGTGCATCCATTTGGATCTTTGATTGCAGCGCATTGATCTGATTAATGTTTTCAATAATGCTGGTGGCTCCATGCTCATGGGACCCGAGCTATCTTTGTAAATAGCGTGTGGATACTACACCGGGGGTATCACAGGGAGTCTGTTCCAATTAATTGAGTGACCTGGCTGGTGGCTGTCGCTTCAGTTCAGACAATGCTCTCTAATGAGACTGACATTTTCACAACAAGATCAGAGTTGCTCTAGTTTTACATCCCCTCCCCTTCATTTTAATCCCTCTAAATGCTGCCATGATAGCATTTCGGGTTTCAATTGCAGAACCACCAATGTTGTTGTCTGGTGCATAAATGCGAGCTTGACATTTACTCCACTAACACACCACACACCATTTTCAACATTGCAGTGGTATAATGTATTTCAGAGAATTCATATAGTTCATATTAATATACAGTTCCCACTTGCTGTGTTTAGCATACATGGCCATCTCTAAAGAGTATTAGTCGGTATCGTGTAGCAATACAATTTATGCATTAGAGGTTTCCATCACTACAGTACGTGTAGTCACACCTTGAACACATATCTGTGTTACAGCTTCTACAGAGTTATCTGTAGGAGCATTTATCTATGACCTATCATGTTGTCTGAGAATACTGTCCTCCTTTACAGAGTACAAAGCAGATTATTACTGCATTTCATCTGCCCTCATTGCATCTTGTCAGCTGTAGTCAAACGTGAATAAATACAGATGGACAAACTATTTATTTTACTTTCAGACAAAAGTTGGAAAGGCATGTGGTTTGGTAGGAGAGGGAACAATAATATCTGTCAACAGTGTTAATAATGCATTTCTCTTCCTTGTTCTGGGACTGATCTCTCCGGGCCAATCTTCCCACATAACAAATCGGATAGAGAAGTCACAGCTCTCTGAGGATAAACCCTGTGTATATGCAACTGCTTCCTCAGCGGAACTCTTGCCTTGGAATAATAGGGTTTCAAATAAATTGTACGTTATGATGGAAACTCATTTCGATCGTGCATATGGCTCATTTTACATCATTTGTAATTTGTACATGTCCCGACCTCTGTATATGTTTGTAAGCCTCAGTGATCAGTCGCAGGGTTTCAGTGAATTTCCTGTTATCTTAGCCCATGCATTTACTTTTATTCTGAATGATTAACTGTGCGTGTTGTTTACAATAGGAGATGCCCACACTGCAGAAACGGTCTTTCCCCTCTACTTGTTCATACAACAGTTAGATGATGGGCAGCTAACAGCGTTAGTAGCAACCGCACGTATTGTACTGTAGGTATCATGCGTTTACATCAACTTTCTACATTGCAACATCTACATTATTTGACTATAAACATGTTTACATTGCCCCTGAGAACATCAATGTAATAATACAAGTAACAAAAAAATAAATGAATGCATATAAAGCTCTTATTATTTCACCGCATACTGTACACTATTATATACATTTGAGTACCTTTAATTCATCCAGTTTTCAGCGGCACATCATAATGACTAGGAGCGACCATGGTTGCTCAGCCCTGAAATTGAGCTTCTGACCTTGAGATCATGAGCATGATTCAATAACTAACATACTAAGTTTTACTAGATGTGCGGCTCAAGTACGTTAAACATGATGGAATGGATACTGAAACAGTATTACTTTTTTTCTCTCTTTAGATTTAATTAACTGTCAATGTGTGCAATAAACTGTTTCTCAACTATGCATTCAATAGACACCCACACAAGTTAAAAAAAATCTATAACATAATCTATCAACGACCTGTGTCACAAAATACCGATACAATTTACTCACCACAGTCCAACAAGGAAATACCATATTAATCAACAGCAAATTATTGTCAGTTGTGTGGTATGGATTCACAATGGATTTCACACCTCCAAGAAAATGTTTCATCATTGGTATTGCCGGAGTGGTACGACATTAGCTTGAGAACCAATGACATTCCCACCGTGCTTTACATTATTATCAGCAGAATACATGAGATACAAATGTGTAGGTTTTCCTATTAATATACTGCATTCTTTATTAAACTGCCCCCCCCCCAGGGACAATCTATAGCTTCTGCCATTTTATTTCAGCCTATTAACCCCTTTTAGAAATAAATAGCTGCAGTGTGGCTTTGTTCTGAATAAGCACTGATTAAAACTCAAAGTTGTCAGCATCAATGTCCCCAATAGAGAGTAGGTCAGCCATTCACACCTACACATGCTGTGAAGATGTTTGTAAGGCATAATTCTAGTATAAAATCTATCAAAAAATCGGGAAATTACAGAATTGTGTAATGCTTCCTAGACAAAAACAATGTATTGCCACAATGTACTACTACTGTATAATGCAATAAGCACTAAGACATGGGTTTATGTTCCGGTGCACTTTTTAGACAGTTAAAACTGTAACAATTGCAAAATCTCATACTTGTTCTTCAGTGTTTCAACTTGGCAAACCGGTTGGCTAACACGAGGTTCTGGGTCTGTTGGGATATGTAAACATAATTATGCTGTTGCTGGAAAAGAGATTTGTCTTTGATTATTCATAGCATACTGCAGCAGACAAACTGCAACTCATTTGTTCTGTAGAAGCAATGTAGGCCCCAGGTGGAGCATTTGTGAAATCCTACCGCAAAGTAAGGTTGTTTTTGTTCCAGAACAGAAGACATTAATGCATACTTTAAAACAACTAAGTATGGTGACAAAGACTGTATCGGACCTGTTTGTAATAGGTAAAAAACTAAAACAAAAACCTAAATGAATTAATTGGCACGCTATTGTTTAACTAAAATTAATTTAATTAAATGATATGTGTGTCGACTGCCTTGAATAGGTTACGCTGTTGTGGTAGATGTTTCTAACATAGGTTGTTTCTTTCTATTTCCGTTGTATGTTTGCTGTAATATGTAATAATAATAATAATAATAATAATAATAATAATACATATTTCAGTTATTTGTTATACTGGAAGTACATTGTTAGTAAACCTGAGAATTTATGATTTTGGAAGACATTTTTAGTTTTCCAAAATTCTGACTCTTCGGTTACGGTTGTTGGTTTCTTCTGGTGGATTTCACTTAAAAGTCCTTACCCTTATGCAGTCGGTGGAGTGCAAGCTGTTCTGAACATATGAGTTACAGTAGGTTGATATGTCTTACGACTTTTAGTAGCACAATGCATCAAGAGTATAGGACTGACTACTGCTATGCATGTGATGATGATGATGATAATAATAATAATAATAATAATAATAATAATAATAATAATACATTTTATTTATAGACCCCTCAAAGCACCCAAGGTCAACTTACAAAACTAAAGTAAATAACAATGTGACAATAATAAAATAAAAAACAATAGTACAGTCCATAAAATCAGTAAGGTTCTAAAATCAATGAACTGGCAATTGATAGATTTGTATTGAAACCTAATTAAATCCTCTCACTAGTATGATGGGTGTACTAGGGCCATACAGATAAAACAATTAATTCAAATTAACGGGCTGTGGGAGGGGGGTAATATTCTGAGACTGAAATTGCTCATTTGAGAGAAATATTTTTTTGTTATTCTGAGTATATAAAGTGGCAAAATTGCGAGAAAGAATTAGGATATTCTGAGTTTATATAAAGTCGCAAAACTGTGAGAAAGAACTTTAATTATCACTAATATAGTATTAATATAGAATACTGTTTCACTTTGCAAGGTTTGCTGAACTACATGTTACAGGTTCACACAACCACGCCCAATGCAATTGTGTCCAGTTTGTACAATATCACATATGATTTCATCACATTGCCTGACAGTGACATGCCTATCCCTTGTTTTTTTTTTAACCCAGGACCCATTTAAAAATTTTCTGACAGGTCATTGACTGCTAGTTTCTGGCTACAGGACACAATTTCACTGATCGCTTCACCTACTCAAAGGGCTTCGTGTACGTACATTTGCGAGCACAACGTAAAGGCGAGCGCAGCCAAACGTCAGATAGCATATGCATCACATTTTTCGTTTGATGTACCTGATTGCAGCTGACCACGTAATCAGCACTTGGCACCGCCCTCTAAATTTGGAGTAGACTTGGCGAGCAGTCTATGTTCCAGCTATATCCGTAAAGTTGCGGTGCCCGAATGCATTGAACAGCAGACTCAGAAAAGGAATACAAGTTTAGTGATCATGAAGTAGACCTATTTATAAATAGCCTACTTGTCTGTATGTATTGTCAAACCTAAAGATAACGGGCGTAATTCTACCCACAAATAATTGTTTGGGTGACTGTAACATTTTAATGAAAGAAGTGCAATAAACATTTGTTACTCTCTCTTACACATCTCCTCGCATTTGTTTGCGTGACATTCCCAATCTCCCCTCGACCCTCCCATTAATACATATGCATGAATAGGAAAACGCAAATTGCAATAAAGTGTTCCTTCAGCAGGCAGAAATGCGGTTTAGCCATGTGCCTGCTGCTATACAATGTCATGTTTTTAAGCACAAAGTGTGACAAAATGACACGTAAAATGGGCGCTAACACGTTAGTACACAAGGCCCGTAAAGTTTAACATGATTTACAATTTACAAATCAGTAGATTTGAAAATACGTATGCCTACATCTTATTAGGGCTGGGCGATATGGACCAAAAATCATATCCCGATATATTTAGGTTACCGATACACAATATATATCGGCAGTGGTGTTTTTATAGTTTGAAGAGATCAGGGGCTTAGCCCAGACACAAACCCACCGAACCTCGAGCGCAAAATAGGTCTACATCTTAAATGCATTATTCTACTGATCAATGTTTGCTCGAACACTGTTCTGTTTCAGTAACAACTCCTGTATCTATGTTCTGTTGATTCATACCATACTATTGGTTTT
This sequence comes from Amblyopsis rosae, assembly GCA_025399935.1. NCBI lineage: Eukaryota > Metazoa > Chordata > Actinopteri > Percopsiformes > Amblyopsidae > Amblyopsis > Amblyopsis rosae. The sequence goes on along the minus strand of JAODTR010013156.1, from coordinate 6,386 downwards.
TCATGGTGTCTTCATCATATTTTACTAGCTATTGTTATAGCGCTGTCTTCCCTGGTGTCTTGTACACTTGTCTCTCTGGCTTTTGGTGTTTACATCATATTTTACTATTTGTCTCTTTACTTGTTTCTCCATCATATTGTATACTATTTGTTGCCTGCCATTCCGGGTGTCTTAATCTAAACCTACTTGTGGTCTGTCTATCTTTACATCACTATTTGTTGTCTGTCTCTGTCTTCCTGTCTGTGTCTCCATGACATTGTAGGCAATATGTTGTATGTCTGTTTTTCCTGGTGTCTCCATCATATTTTGCTCTTTGTTGTTTTCTCTCTTTCATTGTTTCTTCATCATATAGTTGTTGTCTGTCTTTCCTGGTCATTCATCATTTCTAGCTATCTCTACCTCTAGTACTGTATATTTAGCCAAATATACTGATGCAGAGTTTATTGCAATAATTTAATGGTAAAAAGAACACTACACACATTTTTTTACTAAAAGAAAACACATTTTAGATTTAAACAAACCTTCTTGTTGTGTGTGTAACCTACAGCCTATACTAACCAGCAATACAATGTTATTGCTGTGGTTTATTTTATGATGTAAGAAATGTATTTGTTTTGTGTTCTCATTTACACACAAATAGGCATAGGCTAAATGCATAATGTACTGTACATACTTTAACTGTTATGCTGAGAACAAACCTCTAGCTCTCAAACTCTCAAACTCATCCACAGCTACCGATTCAATATTGTGCTGTGTTCTTTGTTTATTTCTAAAGAAGTTACAATGTAACATTTTCCTGCCACTACTTGACAAACGGTAACTCCGTAGTCCTAAAACTCCTAAAACACCAAAGGCTTTCTAATGCTTCGAAAATTGACCAGAAAGGCCATTGATCAAGCTGCAATTTTTGACGGGTTGGGAATGAGAACGTGTTCATCTAATTGGGTACTAAAAAGGTGCGCTTCAAATGCTCATAAACAAAACATAATGTAACTATATCGATATAAACAATATTGTCAAATGTTATATCTCTTTTGAAAATATACCGATATGACATAAATACCGGCATATCTCCCAGCCCTACATCTTATTATGGTGAGCTTTCTGTTTTGGAAAATTTAATATTTATCATTGTTTTTGGATAACTTAATGGATAAAACACTAGTCCCATTGGATTGCATTGGAGTTTAGTGAGGGGATGCATACAGTGAGCCAACCTTTCCAAGTGAAATGGTAGAGATCACTATATTTGTTTGCACGGGGGACCAATTTGTGTGTTACACGAAAAGTGACGTGTTCTGTTGCAATCAGTTTACAGTAAATTAATTAGTCAATTGGAGCCTTGAGAATGACAAAATGTACTATAATAAGCGTTGGATAATAAAATGTACCTAGGTAACTACTGTATACTGCTTTAACCATCTATCCATTAATTATACCCAGTGAGAGAACAGCATGAACATTTCAGATTTCTATAAATATTTGATTTTATAAACTAATAATTCTTTTTCAAATGTACGTAAGTGTAAGTTTTTTTCCTCACAAATATGCGACTTTAATCTAAAAATATCAACTCCCCTCCCACAGCCAATATTTCTTTACTATACACGGCCCTAATCCACTTTCGTACTTCATGCACTTCCTATGGCACTACCAAAATTAAGATTACCAAAATCAGATTACTCATGTTAAAAGGTAAGTAAGTCATTCGGAGAAAACTTGTTGACATTTCTTCACCCCTATACACCTACCATCTTGTTCTCTCAGGTCCTCCTGAGTGTGATTAAGTAATGCGTAAGTGCAAGCCTTTGCTGTGGCAGCTCCTACATTTTGGAATGATCTACCTCTGCCCATTAGACAGGCTTCTTCACTATCTGCTTTTAAATCCGTCTTAAAACCCACTTTTTTCCCTTGGCTTTTGACACCTGTTTTATGTGCATTTTTGATGTGTGTGATCTACTGTATCTTTTGACTTATTTTTTTCTGTACAGCACTCTGTGGTATATTGGTTGTTTTTGACATGCTTTATAAATAAATGTTGATTGTTTGATTTGATTTGAAGTCTATCAAAACAAACACCTCTCTTCAGTAAGATAGGGTGCTCCCTCAGAAGCCGCCCCACACATTGGAAACGCATTGCCAAGGCTAGGGCATTGTTGTTGTGTGCGGTCTGCACCACTGTGTTTACGTTCCTGTTTACAGAGCCAGAGCTGTCTAGAAACATCTGATTATTTGTTCAGCACACACAGAGAATGTGCAGCTAGTTGACCACAAGGAGATATTTGGTGAATTTGACAAAAAGTTTATACATTTCAAAAACACTGCTGTATTGGTTTAGAAAGTCGTGTGGCTGGCACTCCACTTTGCACCTCCTCCTAGTAAGCTCCTGGGCTTACTCTTCACTGCCCCTTCCCCTAAACTAAAGCCATGCACACTTTAACACACACAGTGTGTTTCAAATGTTAACAGTGAGCCGAGGCAGACATTTGGTGGGTTCTGGAGGTACGCAATCGAGAAGACACTTTTAATGAAATCGCCAACCTTTTGTTACACTGTTGTGATGTCTATTATTAATATTGTCAACATTGGTGTTGTCATTGCCATTTGAAGGTGAAAGACAAAGCAGAGAGGAAAGATCATACTGACGAGGACGCCAATGAGTTATAGTGTTGGATGTTGTCAGTTGTTATTTCTCTTGATGTGCCGCGAGAAGATTATGAATGGGCCGGGAGTCATCTCTCATTTTGCTCATGACACATCATTTCAGAATCATTGCAGAGATTTAGCGCGTTACCGTTGTGAGATTGTAATAAATCCCCATTGGTTCCCAATTGTTTAGGCACTCCATCAAAGCCCTTACAGGGCTTTTGAATAGCATACCGTGCCTTCATAATATTCAATGGATATCCATCTCCTACTCGGAGACCAAGTCTAAAGGAAAGAAATGCACACCCAGCCAGGGACAATCGGACTATAGATTCAATTGAAGGGGGTCTGGAAGCCTTCCCTGTAGGGTTGCAGCTATTCCTTTTCGCCTCGAAGTTATCCTAGAGGGGGTGGTGTGCATTGAGTGTTTTGAAAGCAATTCTTCTATTAGATGGGAGTCAGTCGTCTGTCTCAACACTCTAAGAATTCCTGATTCAATGCCCCTCTACGGACAAGTGCCAGTGGTCGGAACCCAACTCGGGCTTAAAGTACCCTGCATTATTTAGCATTTATTGATATTTAAATGAAGGGGGCCTTGTTCTTTTCTTCTGTCATTGTGGAGGACACTGCTCAAGTCTAGCCTGTGTTGTTCATGAGGGCATTACAGGCAACAGCTGCTTCACACTCTTTGATATAATAATCAGCGTGTGCAATGTTGTTTTGGGGTGGGAAATACACACATTTACATTTTCTGAAAGTGCTTATTGCTTTGAGCGAGCCCCTAATTAAAATCACTTTTTGACCACATTTAGCATGTATTATTATCATCCAATGAAGACAAATAAAAAAGGTTAATTTGCAGTTCATATGCAGTACAATGGCTACGTAAACAAGACATGGGCTTTCACAGTCTCATGTGGCCCAACTTACCATTCAGCCACAACACGCTAGCGAAGCCATTTACAACACAATTATAGCCTAATAAATATGATATATATGAAAAATAAACAACAAAACAACAGAGCTACTGAAAGTGAGACATTATAGTAAGCAGCAGACTGTTCTCTGACACTAACAATGTAAAAAAATAAAGCTACATCACTTGAAGGCCAACGGTGAAATGAACCAATCACGTTTTCTTGTGATAGGCAGAATACTCTGAACAGCAACCATGTTACAAATGTCTCAGCAACACGGAGCATTCAATATACGTATTTAATACTTTCCACGTTCCAAGTGAATAAGGGCATATTTGACATGATAGTTGTCATTAGTCAATCACAGTTTGATATGGTATGGAGGTGGATGCTCTGTAAGCATTTCAACATAATTTTACTAATAGAGAATGCCCTACCACGTGACTCATCTGAATGCTTGTGACCTTTGTGGCTACTGTAGGTTTACTGTATGGACTTCCCGCAAAACCACCACACCTCCACCATACTGTACATTGATGATGGATACCTCTTCCAATCGGAGTTTCGTTCCTATGGAACGGATATGAAAAATGTGCCTGATACAGTTTTTTACTACACTAGAACTGGCCACGCTTTCTTGTCATTTATGAAGATACGGCCCTTTCAGACAGGACGCGGCAGCGCTGAGCTCTGAAACCCATTCATTCCTATGGCTTGCGCTTGAGCAAAAGCGCGGGCGCAGGGGCTGCGCGCCGCTGAGGGTCACAACGTGCTGTGATTAATCCCCGTGTGGCACATAGAAACGAGGCAGCCAGCCAGGCACGGAAGTGAAAATGGAGGGAAAGTTGATATTATACGTGTAGAATATCATATTAACGTTTACTTGTTTTTCACTTATTTTCAAGTATTTTTAAGCGGATCTCTTAGTTAAACCAATATTATGTTTGTGAACTGTTTGTTACATTCGAATTATTATTATAAATGTATTAATATCGAGCGTTTTGATAAACTAAAACTATTTGTGTTAGTAGCAGCCTACAAGTCTACAAGGCAAATATGTATACCAGGCTGAACTTTATTATGCATTTTGTGTGCGTGTGTATATATGAGGTTAATAGTATAGTAGTCTATGCCTATAGGTAATCGTTAAGCTTTTGCGCACCGGTTCTTCTGACTGTTTAGGCCCCGATCACACACAGACGCGTCAAGGCGCGGCCGCTTCAAAAGCGCTTTGATAAACCACCGATCAAAAAGAGATTTCTGTGCCAAAGAGAATGGCTGCCTGGCTGGGCCGGCTGTCACATTGATTCCATAGAAAAACAATGGTTTTGCTGGAGATGCATTTCTAGCAACGCGTCTCTGTGTGCTTGGGGCCATGGGCAACTTTTGAGTTGTTGTGGCGACACTGAAGGCCCAGTGGTTCGCTACTGAATTCTTGATTATGCCAAAATGCAAGTCTATTAAATTCATCCCTCTCCACACCAGTGGACATTTGGCTAGGTTATATAAGTTATGCAAATAAATGCTAACAAGAACCGGGAGGTTATGTAAGCTGCACCTTTTCATTCATGGTACGAAGCATAACAGATTAATAAACAGGAAATGCAAAAATAAGTAAAGAAACACTTTTTGCCCAAATCAATGTAACATATTGCCAGTTTGAGGTTCAATCATAGACACTACCCCTGCCACCCTCCTCCTTTTTATATGACTCTTAAGAAGGGCACAGCTATACATTTGGCATGTTCTGACTCAACGGAAAGCTAAACTGTGAAACCAAACTCGGAGGCCTCTTATTCTTAACATCGAAATCCACCTCCCCGGTCTCTCAAATGGGCAAAGATTGTTCCTGTATCATATGTCTGTAATAGATCCAATAACATCAAAAGATGAACAACATAAATTGTAATGATGAGCCTTCCTGGGAAGAAAATTGTAGAGGTACAGTAGTGGCATTGGCCAAATAAAAAAAACACAACAAATAAAAAGGCTATAAAGTACTATGTTTACTGAACTAGCGAGCAGGGCTTTGGTGCCTTTGAAACAACCATACAGTACTTTCAGTTGGTCTGCCTTTCTAACAGACTTGCCATTCTCAATCAACTCGTCTTCTTTGGACACACGTCATTTTTTTCATGTATCACACTTTTGTGTCTTACACTTACAACCTGCTGCAAATAAAGAGGGCATCTGTGAATATAGCAAGGGGCTCTATAAAGTCATAATGATAGCACAGCAGTGTTGCAAGAAAAAAGCACTGCACAAAGATATTGTTTTGTGGTTACTAACTAGTAGATACTAGATTACTTCCTTTGTCCTGCCCTAACCTAGCCTTGTGAGAATATCTTGGTCTCACCACGTCCAATTTCAGTTTGTTTCAGTTTGTTTCAAGTTTCCGTCTGGAACCACTTAATGCAAAAGTGGTTTTGAGCATAATTAGGATGATACATGGCAAGTAGGGTTGTGTATCGTCATGAATCTGGCGATACACGCGGCGATACAGGAGGCACCATTCGATATATTGCGATACATTGTGATACTGTAAACAAGGCGATATAAGCAAAGCGTAGCTTGTTGATGTGAGCGGTTTTCGCCACTTTGTTTATGTTCCCATTAACATGGCTGTGTAGAAGTACACTGCTCAAAAAAAATAAGGGAACACTAAGATAACACATCCTAGATCTGAATAAATGAACTAATCGTGTGAAATATTTTCTTCTTTACATAGTTGAATGTGCTGACAACTAAATCACACAAAAATTATCAATGGAAATCAAATGTATCAACCCATGGAGGTCTGGATATGGAGTCACACTCAAAATC
>JAODTR010013147.1:3506-27605 GCA_025399935.1 Amblyopsis rosae | reverse complement strand
TGGCATGCCTGTGTCAGCAGGAGTAGACACGCCCCCTAGCCACTACTAACCCTTCAGCAGTGCAGGATCCTCACAAATATGAATGTTATAATTTCATGTAGTGTGTAATGTAATGTAATAACATGATTTCATAATGAAATCATGTTATAGTTGACATTCCAAAGCTACATTTTTTTATATTTAACACATTGCCCCCAGCAATGATCCTTTCACATTATGCTATTGCAAATCAAATGGAATATCGTATCATGCACTGGCAACTGTGGAAAAACACAACTGGGCACTAAACACTGTGGTTTATGACTTATGGCCAGGATAAACAATATTTTGAATGCAAACTATGTGTCCTTGACCATATTTAAACTAACTATGAATGCACATCCTTCCAAGGGAATGAAACTGCGTCTTATTAGTTGCCCATGACAATGAAGACATTGAGAATGGTGGACAGTGAAGGAAAGAGGTAAAATAAGCAGTTTACTAATATTTAATAAATAAGAACAATACTTTGAGGAGTGACATATATCTTGCATCTTGTCTTTTCTCTGATATGTCATACTCTATATGTTGCTATGCTGAAGACTGAGCAGACTTCTAAACACAATGACAATGAGCTCTCCATCGCCGAATTGACTTTCTCTAAACGTTGGCCACAGTGCTGTAGATGAGGCAGGGCTAAGTCTGATCCTTGCCATGGTACACTGCCATACAAAAAAAGGAACTTTGTGTTCCTGTTTTCTCAACACTAGGAATTTATAGGGCAGCTGCTGCAGATGTTCCCATAAAGAAAGCCCAAACACTGATGTCAAACGGTTTACATTGTGCGCTAGATCTCACACACACTTGTTCTCTCAGCGAACCACAAGGGCTTTCCTTGGCCTCGTTTACAATAATACACACCACGACTGATCAGATGAAGTTTGGGTAAATAGATGTGTCTTTGGAGATCTGCAGACAGCCGGTTTGACACAGCAAATCACTTTGTCAGTAGTTCTAAATTGTAACAAGTCATTTAATAAATGTTTTCAAGCCATTCTGTTAGGAATTGTAGGCCATAGTTGCTGTTAGCTGTAGTGTGAGAAGTAATAGGCCTACACTATTTTCTGAAAAAGGAAGATAATGGATTTCTGTAGACTGTAGGAAAAAAGTAAACAAAAAGCATTTATACTTATACAAATGTATACAAATAAAAATAAAAAGAATAAAAAGAAACTAGCCTATTCTTAAAAGTCCTTAAAACTATATTAAGTAAAGTCTAAACAATTTAAAGTTGAAAATATTGTATACGCTATAGCCTATGGAAAACATACAGATTGTTGAACATCTGACTAATGTTGTCTGTCTGCCTTTATTGCCACTATGTTGTTGTGAAATTAATGTAAAATTGTAGTGGAAGATTAGAGCATTTGAGCCACTGATTTATTAAAAAGCTGAATTGTTAAACTATGACGGCACTTTCTATATATTTCAGAGCGTGATGGGATATAACCATAAGGATATAATCATAGGGATAACCTATGGATATAACAGTTCGAGTGAGGTTTTAATTCGTAAAATAAGTGAGAATAATTTACTTTACTTCGTCGGTAGCGTTAACATTTTATTTGTAGAATAGAGAGCGTTCAACAAATATACGGAAAGTGCGTGAGTAAATGTGAAAATAGACAAACACACGGGGCAAGATGCTTCTGCATCGTTGTAGCCGATCCTGTTTTTACGTGCCTGCAAATATTTATAACCTAAACTGAACTTTGATGTTAGCATTACGCACTCACACAAAACAGATATTTACTCGTTTTCATGTGCAAGTTGATTTTGAAATTATTTAATACGTTAGCTAACCTACCAGGCTATACATTACTTCACCCCTCTACGAGAGCAAGAGGAGAGACCACAATGCATCGCAATGGCTTCAACCTCTGCATCTGAAATACATGGTTTGATATTCGTACCTACTAATGGGCATTATGTCGATGCGGCTTTGTGTCAATATTATATATCCATACTGAAGTATGTACTAATAATACAATAACAATGTTTTTCAGCAACATGGGAAGAAGGTGAAACCTGCCTGGCTCCTAGCCTGAGAGATGGCACCCTGCGAGATGCCAAAATCCAGAGACTGATCTTAAACTCTGTTGATAACGAGGCCATGGCTTTGGTGGTATTCACCAAAAATGTTGTAGGCGGCGGCGTTAATGATGATAATGAGGAGGAGGAGGTAAAAGAAGCCATACCTGTCTCCAAACTTAAGAGACCGGGTTCAGATTGCTTCAAGCAGGAAAGGCCATTATTTATAAACAGCAGCTTCACAATCCCTGGGCACAACGTACCATTGGTATTGTCTCAGCCTGGTAGTAATGGCGGGGAGAAGGTCCCTTATACCATCAACAGGTATCTGAGGGATTACCAGAGAGAAGGCATTAAATTCATCTATGGCAACTACAGCCTGAGAAGAGGTTGCATTCTGGGGGATGACATGGGTCTGGGGAAGACTGTGCAGGTACCACTTGGCTTAGCTGCAGAACTGTCTTAATTGTTACCTATTGTTTATTTATACATGTTCTGCCTTTCACAAGGTTATTGGCTTTCTTGCTGCTGTATTACATAAAATGGGAACATGGGAAGATATTGAGAACAACCGCCCTGAGTTCCTGCAAACTCAGATGTCATCAAAGCAGAGTAGACCAAACAAAGTACGTACAGTATTTAGATAATTTGAAGGCTTTTTTAATGTAAAAAATCAAATAATAAATACTGGGTATTAACTGTATGGGGTGACATGCTTCCTAGGTATTCCTGATTGTGGCTCCTCTGTCGGTGTTGTATAACTGGAAGGATGAGTTAGAAACCTGGGGTCATTTCCAGTGTGTGGTGGTCCACGGCCTGAGGAAGGAGGAGGAACTAGTTCGCATCAGAAAGGGCCGTGTTGAGATTGCTCTAACCACATACGAAACCCTCCGGCTCTGTCTCGACAGCTTTAACAGGTAGCCAAGGAACCAGCATCGAACAGGAACACTGTGTGTGTAGCTAGAACAAACAATTAATAATTCCATATGATTAATAACTATTCTCACCTTATATACTGTTTTCATTGTATTCTATTGTATAATTAAACAGTTCTAATATGAGTATTATTATATTCAAATTTTAATATTTCTGAAAACCCTTTCCTCCAGCATAGACTGGTCTGCTGTGATTGTTGATGAAGCTCATAAGATAAAGAACCCTAACTCCCAGATCACCTTGGCCATGAAGGGGCTGAATTGTCAGGTAAGCTCAGATGGCTTACTACGGTATTTACATTTATTTAGTCTATTCTTTTAATACGTAATCATGTCGAAATGGTCTTCCTCTGATTGGCATGTCACCTATACCAGTGGTTTTCCAACTGTGGGTCACTGAGTGGGAGTGAGTGGGTCACGAATATTGTAAGCAGCCATTGAATGAACGAAGAATATCAATGAAAGGCTTCCACGCTTTACTATCATGTTGTTCCACTCAATGGTCGTGAGTAAGGTTGTGGCAAAATAGCATACTTGTTCCTGATTGGATGACATCCTATTTAGCCACGTGACCATCATAGATTCTGGATCTCCCTGCTCCTAAATATTTGCCGTACACACAGGAATAGCATTAGCTAAAATTGATAGGTTTTTGAAAATTATGTTACCGGTACTTTGTTTGGTGGGTCTTTAAATAGATTAGTGTGTCATGGCAGAAAAAAGTTTGGGAACCCCTGATCTCTACAATATTTAAAGAGTGATCTTGGAAGCTACCTGTTAGAGACGCTATTTTTTAGGATTCTATTGTTATTGTTAATGTTTTCTCCATTAGGTCAGAGTTGGGCTCACTGGAACCATTTTACAGAACAATATTGAGGAGCTCTGGTGTGTTATGGACTGGTAGGTTCACTTGAGTTTTTACTGTACATGTGTTTTACTTTAGTGTACTATGTAATTATCACCCACATAAAATACAATGAATGCCATTTAAAAATGTCATAACAGTAGGATTTTTCTTTTCATGGGACATGCACACGTACACTATCGTTGTGTATGGCGGTGCATCTGTCCCTGCCAGTCATAATTTATACATATATAGCTCTTTAAAGTTCCCCAAGGTTGATGTTAATGTATTTGAATGTTATGATCACTTATACGATGCGACGATACGATTATGTTATGACCTAGTTATACAGTAAATTTTTTTTAATATGATCCTATTTTTTTCTAATAGATGGAGAGTTGATGAGATTAAATTATAGCTGTTCATACAGAAACGACCTTAATATTATGGTAAAACATGATTCTCTTCTTATGATTAGGGCCTTGCCTCGTTGCCTAGGCAGCATTGGCCACTTCAAGAACAACTTCTCAGATCTCATTGAACGGGGACAGAGACACAATGCGACCAAGCGTGCTCTAGCTACAGGCAGGAAGACTGTTAGGGCTCTGGCTAGGAAGATCTCCCCCTGGTTCCTCCGAAGGACCAAAGCCCTCATCAAGGAGCAGCTGCCAAAGAAAGATGACAGGGTAAGGTCACTGTTAGAGATATGTTTGAAGTGAGGTAAGTTGCTAGGATAAGTCAAATCACTGAATCATTGAGCGTGGAAAATAAATAAAAACATAACTTAAAGGCTAGATTTATTCAAATTTTAGCCCTAATTTTGGAGAGACCTCGTCTCGCTTAGAGTTTAGTGGGTGTTGCATTTTTTCCCACACATGCCTTAACTCGATTGGTCCAACTGGAATGTTAAACCGTTCTCAGGTTTCATTTTTGGTGTTGATTATAATCAAGCACTGGTTGATTGTGATATATTACCATCTACAGTGCACACTCCAGATCCAGAGCCATGATGAGGTGATGTGTTTTTTCCTAGGTAGTGTATTGCGCTCTGACAGACTTCCAGCAGATGGTGTATCAGACCGTTCTGGACTCGGAGGATGTAACGTTACTGTTGAGGTCCTCTGAGAAATGTGGCTGTGGAAGCGGCCGCGTGCGAAGGAGCTGCTGCTACCAAGTCAGTTTACCACTTGGCTTACCTCAGTGTGCCATTTGTGTCCTGATCCCGGCTGTGGGGTGACACGTTGGTGTTTTATTTAAATGTCTGCAGGTTATTTCAAGCTCAGTTGTGCATTTTCCTCTGTCATAGACGAACTCTGAGGGTGTGTACATGAATGTGCTATACTTCAGTTACCTGGCCATACTGAAGAAGGTAGCAAATCACGTTTCCCTGCTGCAGTCCACCAGTGGTGCCAGTGAAAAACAGGTATCAGCTTATTCTATCATAGCTCTGGGACAGCTCTTTCCCGGCCTTAGTGGGCTGTATTTATTGCCTCATTATGGACGGGTGAGCGGAATGCACCATTTATTTATTTATTTATTGAATGACAGCGGTGGGTGAGGTTTATCGACACCACAAATGTTTACTTCCAGAAAAAGTATGCGACTGCCATCTGTGAGAAGGTATTCCAGAAGTTTCCGGACTTTGTGCAGCGATGTAAACACGAGGCATTTGAGGCCCTGTCAGATCCCATGTACAGTGGGAAAATGAAGGTATGTCGCTTAGCTATAGTCACAGCATCCTGATCAACATCAAGCAGTTTGACGTTTTGATCCTTCTTTGAAACGTCTTGATGATTTGAATCTCCTTCGCAGGTTCTGCAAACGCTGTTGAAACATTACATGCAGAGGCGTGATAAAGTGCTTCTTTTCTCCATCTCCACTAAGGTGAGAACCGAATGAGTAAGAATGCACATACTGTATTACTTGGCTACGTGTGCGCTGCGCAGGTGTGCTTGCGGAGATATATGTTGTGTTAGAGTTGGATGGGCGGCAGGGTGAGATGTGTTTTTGTAGGAAAGGTTTTGATGCTTGCCGCTGATGTAATCTAGCACGGATTTTAGATGGTGTCAGAGTTGGAGTGGTCTCCCTCTCAGGTTTCAGGGCCTGAGCCCCGCTCGCAACCATTTAACTCTTCATCACAGCAACTGCACGTACAAATACCCTTGATGGCTGTTGAAGCAGAATACATGTTTACAGACAGAATAGTAGCAAGAGAGGCTCTCATGACATAGTCGATTAATAGCCATGGTTTGGGTGTAATACATGAGAGCAATTTTATATATATATTATTTTAAGATACTTGGCAGTGCTGCAAAGTCTAATGGTTGTTGTCACCTTAGACGGTATCATAACATTAGCTGCCTTCCCTCTGCTATGAGGTCATCGTCTCAGGCATTAAGTTTTTGGCCAATAATGCGTACAGCCTACGCTGTCTTGCATTTTGCAGCGACCACAGTGCGTAAATGAATGAGTTTAGCATGGTCCCCAGAAAGAGTATGTTGTGGATCAATGCACAGCAATGCAGTCCTAATGGACCCTTTATCACAGTAGTAGGTTAAATAAAAATAAAATGCTTTTAGTTGTTCAAATTTGCAATCATTTAATCAATAATATTATACAACTATATGCTGTGTTTACCCTCCGTGACAAGTCAGTGAAGAGTTAGTGCTAGTACTGTATATATCTACGCTAATTATTTTGCACAAACGTTATAATGAGCCACGCCTTAGATACAGGAATAGATACAGACTTGCACATAGGTGTGCCTATTATTTAGCTTCCATTAACATGGTTATGGTTTGAACCTTTTAGCTCTTGGATGTGCTTGAGAGCTACTGCATGGCGGAGGGGCTGGACTACAGCAGGCTGGATGGTACCACCAAATCCAAAGACAGAGTCAGGATTGTCAAAGAGTTCAACAGCTGCCCTCACACCAACCTCTGCCTGGTTTCCACAATGTCAGTCTGCGTCTGTAATGTGTGATTGTTCATTGTTCGCTGTGCGGCTTCTGTTAAACGCTTGAAAACGAGGCTGCGCGGTGTAATTAGTGCAGCTGTTTTTGCTCCCTGTGTTCAACCTACTGACGAGTCTCACTCCCACCGACTCTTTCCTGCAGGGCAGGTGGTCTCGGTCTTAACATTGTCGGAGCCAATGTAGTGGTGCTGTTCGACCCCACTTGGAACCCAGCCAATGACCTGCAGGCTATTGATAGGTGTGTTATGGACCACATCGTAGTGTGGATGTACGCTCGCCTCGACGTGACCCAAGGAGCAATACAGAAACCCTATAGCCAGCTTAGCCTATGTTCCACTGTTGTACCCATAATGGCAGTGTCTTGTGCTGACTTTTCCCCAGGGCATATCGAATTGGCCAGTGCAGGGATGTGACGGTGCTGAGGCTAATTGCACTGGGGACAGTGGAGGAAATTATATACCTGAGACAGGTTTACAAACAGGTACTGGTATTAGAATGGATAGAAAGCAGTGGTTCTCAGCCATAAAATGTATATGCATTTCATTCAAGATAACAAAAATAGATCCAATCTAATAATGAAAGCATTAAAAATAAATGGTTTTCTTCTTATTCCAGCAACTGCAGTGTTCGGTGATAGGCAGGGAGAGCGCTCGACGCTACTTTGAGGCAGTGCAGGGTGATGACGACCACAAGGGGGAGCTGTTTGGGATCAAGAACCTCTTTCGGCTGCAGACGCACGGGACTTGCCTGACCTCCAAGATACTCCAGGTCAGAGGTCACAGATCCTTGAGTGAATGTAGAGTGATTAAAGGTAAAGTCAACTCAACTCGCAACAAAAACACTTCTTCCTTCATTGGGTGCTTCCTCAGAAGCTTCGCCCCACACATTGGAAAGGCATTGCAAAGACTAGGGTATTGTTGTTGTTGTTGTTGTATTGTTATTCTGTGCCATAATATGTTTTAGCATTACGGTACTATTGCTGATGGAATGAAGGGGTGTAGAGGATGGCCGTCTTAATGAGGATGGACGACTCATGCAGATGTTTGTTTCCTCACAGCGGGAGGGGCGTGTGGAGGCAGGCGTCATGACAACCGCTACACACTCCAGTGAGCAGAAGCAGGAGGATAAGGAGGAGAAGGGGAGAACTTGCGTGAGTGTGTGTGTGATGTTCTCTGGGAGCCACGGCGTTCCCACCTGAACGAGAGAGATGTCGGGTGCTTCCATCCTACCTCTAGTAGGCTTGTTTCTCCTTACCCCCTTTTATGTCCTTTTCTCTTCCCTTCCCTTCTGCCCCGTCTTGTGCTTTGCTGTGTGTGAAACAGCTGGCTCTGATTACCCAGCGTCCTAATGGAGGGAACGGACCACACCGAAGCCTATCTTCTGCTCTCGGGTCTTTATTTACACGGCGATGGCCCTTATCATCTAGCGGTAGTTCCCAGCCAAGGCTCGGCGCTGCGCAGCACATCGCCCTCTTTTATAGGCCTGCTGACCCACAGAGACGCAGTTGAAAAACACCAGGATGCTGTATTACAGTCTTTAACACGCGCACATTCAACAGACACGTGCAGATTATAGGACAACCATGGGTGCAAGGACAATCTCACACACACACAGGCACTACAGAATTTGTGAGGAGTCATCTGGTCAGGAAGTCTCCTGATTAGAATCGCTGTTGGTGGTCGCTCCCATAAAGGCCCATTCACATAACTGAAGTAAATATTGCCACCATTGCAGCGCTGCTTTGTTCGCATTACATCATGATGGATGCATGTGTCGTGTTGATGTTTTGGTATGATTTATTGTTTAGGGCATCTGTCTGGCGTTACACAGAGACTGGCCAGATGGATTGGTCAAATAGTGAATTCATAACAAACAAAGCAACTGCAAAAGTCCCAGCTTGTTGACACAGTTTCTCTGCTTAATTGTTTTCACATCGCTCAGTCCTTTAGGCATTTCTTTCTAACGTCAAAATCTGGTAAAACGTAAAGCAAGTCTTTTGAAGGAAATGTAGTCATTGCAACAAAAACATAGAATAATGCTAACACAAATAATCTCAGCAACTTGTTTTCTATTTAATCAGCAAGAAAATAAAATATGCTTGCACATGTGAACTACTAACTGATAGTGCAGATAGATTATATTTGAACAAAAATATATATGGATTAAACCTAGACTAAGAACTTTTTTCAAATTAGATCTTTAAAAGGCCGTGCTAGGCATTCTTGAGAACGCTGGCTACCGTCAAGCACAAATCAAAATAATATATCCCTCTGCAGCGCTGTCCCACACAGCGAAATGCATTGTGATGCCAAGCGGAATTATTGTGAGTAACACAAGCACTTTGTGTTACATGAATTTGTATGAAAAGTGCTATATAAATAAAGATTGATTGATTGATTGATTGATTGATTGATTGAGCGGTGTTCGCCGCAATGTTTATGTTCCTATTTATGGGGCCAGCAGGGCTGGGTAGAAGTACCATATTACACAGAGAACGGTAAAATCGCGAAATGCGAGGAGACATTTGACAAAAAGTGTATTATCTTACAATTAGCTTGCAATAGCTGTCTATAGGCCGGTTTCACAGACATGGATTAAGGCTAGTCCTAGACTAAGACCTTTTTTTAATGGAGATCTTCATTGAATTTTTGTTTTAATCTTGGACTAGGCTTAATCCATGTTTGTGAAACCGGCCATATTATACGTTTAACCTTACTTTAGTCTAGGCTTAATCATTGTGTGAGATACTGGCTGTAAGTGTATTGTAGCACTCACTTTGAGGTGGGTACTGTACCATTGCATTGCAGGACTCTGGAGATGCTCCTGGACACAACTTAGTGCTGAGTGACGAAGCAGCCCAGCGGCCCAGGGGAATGTCAGGGGTCTCCCGGGGCATACTGGACTTCAGCAGTGGGAGTGAGAATGAGGCAGAGGAAGAGGAGCTGGGTGTGAGGCAGAGGAAGAAGGCCTCAGACACCAACGTGGCGGACGTTGCCGGGAGCGGCCGGCTCAGCCTCCTCCAGCAGCATGATTTCTCCAGGCTGCTTCAGGGGGCCGGGGCTGGGTCAGAGGTGCTGGACAGCGGTCGCAGTGGGGGAGAGTCTGGAGAGGAAAGCAGCCTTGAGGAGGAAATCAACGGGAGTACAGGGAGCTCTGGGAAGAAGGAGGGTACCTCCTCCTGGGTCACCAAGACCCCAAACACAACAGAGAATGAGGCAGACCAGCAGGTCCGACTGCAGAAAACGACCAAATGGCACAGCTCTAGTGGTTCAGACTTGGACATAGAGATAATCACAAGAGATAAGGTGTTGTCAGAGCGCAGACCTGAACTGAAAAATGTGATTCAGAAACAGAAAAGAGCAGTGGGTAAGGGCAGCGATGGATACTTACGGTCAAACGATAGCCCGTACACTTCCAGTACTGCAGTTCCCAGGGCGCATCACTTTGTGAACTCCTCCGATGAATCTGAGGAGCGGGACTTAGCAGTGAAGACCTGCCCCAAAATCCCACACAGGAGAGGGGTAGGCAAAGGCAAACAGAGGTCTGGTAACAGCAGAAAGGCCGCCTGGGACACGTCTGCAATGGACCAGGGCAAAGGGTCCAGACACACTGAGGAAGAAGACATTGACACATTAACCACCTCAGATGAAGACCACACTCCTGTGAAGAGAGGGCAACCCAGAGAGCATGAAGCCGTTGAAGCAAATCACACGGAGAAGAAGCCACGGGTTTCATTTACAGAGCTGAGAACGTCACACTCTGACCCATCCCCACCAGCCAAAACAATAGGGACCATTGACAAGATATTGGGTACGCTGTTCCGATTCTCAATTCTACATGTATTTCTGTATGCATGAAAAGGCTGGGAGTCTCAGAAGACTCGACAACATTGAATGTGTTGTTGTGTTACAGGCGGATTGCAAGGAGTGGAGTATACCCACTCAAATCAGCGTGTGGTGGGCGGGAGCAAGGC
Organism: Amblyopsis rosae; assembly: GCA_025399935.1. Taxonomy (NCBI): domain Eukaryota; kingdom Metazoa; phylum Chordata; class Actinopteri; order Percopsiformes; family Amblyopsidae; genus Amblyopsis; species Amblyopsis rosae. Next base: position 16,810 of record JAODTR010013147.1, on the reverse strand, counting down.
AGAAGCGCGAATCAGCAGAGCCGCTTTTCGAGACGTGTTTGAGCGCAAAATGTTCTCTCAGTTGCCCGCCAATCATCTGCTAGGCACTCAGCAGGTAGTTTCATCGGTTTAAGGCTACGGTGTGTTCTCCACTGTGAAAGATGCGTAGACATTGAACTATACATTTAAGAGCAAATTTCAAGCAATCAATATATGTTATATCAGGTAGTGTTTCAGTGTGTGTTAACACTTATTTAATAAACTATAGGGATTTGTAGGTTCTAGTGATGTTTGTGATTGATGCAATGTACCCCGGCTGTAATCCTGACTGTTCCAGAGCCTGTCTCAGAGCCCACCTGGGAGCCCACACCCCTGCACCTCTGCTGACAGGCCAGACCACCTGGCTGCCACCAGACGTGTGGACCACCCAGTCACCTTCACCGCCAGCACTGTTCACCACACCACAGTCAACACGGCAATCATCGGACAGACCCCGCAAACCATACGCAGGTACTGAGGGAGGCAGATAGTGTGAGCAGTTACTGGTAAACAGAAGTTGATTTAATTAACATTAGAATTAACATTAGAATTCACAAATTGCATTTACATAAACATATTGTGTTACGTAAATGTGTGTTACATTTTAGAAAACCTAGGTGGAGCTTTGTTCACGTTACTGTAGTAACTGTCCTACTGATACATAAACATAGTTTCCTCTGTACCATCAGCCAGTACAAAGACAGGGTTAGTGGCAATTCCGACCGGTCTCATGTTTTTCTGTGTATTTCACTGAGCATTGGGAAGAACTACAACACTGATCAGATCTATAATACTTTCCAATAAAAAGCTTAAGCGGCTAAGCAGCGGCCAAACAATACATCATACAGTATATTACCTTATATCGTATTGTAAACCCTGTATAGTCATATCAGATAGAGATTCAAATACATATATACACAACACAGAATGACCCACAGAATGCCATTTTTAACCGCCTGCTTAGCACTGACACACAACCGAACCTCTAGGTGTCACTACAGTGGCAAGTAAACATGGAAGGAAAGTCTTATTCCACCTTTAAATCAGATGATGGATGGTGCGTGTGTGTGTGTGTGTGTGTTTGTTGGAACAAAAGGGGAAGGGGTGGCGGCGGCTGGTGTAGGAAGGAGGTGATGACATTGGAAGAGGGGGGGATGAGGGGAGGGAAGAGGTGAAGAATTCCTGGCAGTGCAGGGAAGAATGCCAACCGTCACCACAGTCTGGGTGCGTGAGCGCCCCCGCCTGGGGCTTCAGGGCCTGCTATTGTGTGTGTGTGTGTGTGTGTGTGTGTGTGTGTGTGTGTGTGTGTGTGTGTGTGTGAGACCACCTCGGATCACTCCCCCCTCCCACCTACTTCCCAGCATCACTCATAAGCAAGACAGTGCAGGAGATTTCCCCTCGTGACCACAGACCTCCCCCCTCCCCCCCACCCCTCCCTTCCCCTCCCTCCCCCAGACCCCGGCGAGAACCACCGCCCGAGGACTACCACACACGTGTGCGCACGTACTGTACTGCCGCGCGCGTGTGATCAAGTGTTACCTGCTCAAATGCACAACTCTGTCTCGGTGCATGACCTCACTTTGCCTCGCGCATGAAACACTCCCACTTAAATGAACACGCACACACACACACACACACACACCTCTGAATACACAGTTCCCTTCACCGAGGTAATAGTGTTGTTGCTGAGAAGCTCACGGGGAGGAGGGGGGGGGGGTTAAAACTCACACAAACACACAAGATATATTCATACACCCCTCCAAAATAAATGCTGCGAAATGATTTAAATCTGTGGCAGTTTTCACTGCCATTGCTTTTATTTATTGTTTTTCCAGCGAAAGCCACTAAATGCTAGCAACACCTCGTTATGCTGCTGTAGCGCTGGGGGCTTTGAAGTATTTCTGTCCCGGAGTCTGGTTAGACCCCGGACCCCAGTTTAATGGCTGTGCGGCGGGGTGCTGCGGAAAAGAGACCCCATGACTGTACAGGCGTCTGGATATTAGCCCTAATATCTGGGCAGCTATTCATATACAACCACAGCCCTCTGATTGATGGTGTACTGTATATAGGCCTCCAGCTGCTGGATAATTTATGCTTCTGAAAATCCCCTTTGCGCATTTTAATAAGTAGTTTGTTCACATGTTCCAGACGTCTGTGAAAAATGTAGTTTCATAATTACATTTAAAGGTATAGTATGTAATTCTGGAGAAATCGTGTCTGTATTAAAACTCAAATCAAAACAAAAACACCTCTCCCTTCAATGCCATATATGGTGTTCTCTCAGAAGTTCCGCCCCCCCCCACATTGGAAAGCATTGCACAGGGTTGGATTTTTTTGTGTGGTCTGCACCACTTTGTTTTCCTTTTTACGGAGCCAGGGCTGTGTAGAAACACCAGATACATTTTTCAGCACGCACAGAGAACGGTAAAATAGCGGATCGCCTGGAGATATTTGGTGAATTTGACTAAATGTGTTTTGGCTTCCAATCGCTTACTATAACTTTTCACGAAGAACATCAGAAAGTGATTTGCCTCTTGAAAGATGAATTGATCTTTCCCAAAAGCTTCCACTTTTGACGTTTATTTATGTGTGTGTCAATGCAGGCAACATTTGGAGGACATGGCAGCACACTTTAAATGTCCCTCAGTTGGTCAGTTTGCAGAGGAGGTCCTGAGGAGCAGCTCAGGCCAGAGGCTGTCCCTGCTACGCCAGTATTACACCTCCCTGAACCTCCCAGAACTGGCTGACACTGTCACAAGCCTGTTTCCCAAACCTGAGCCGGCCCAGACGGAGGAGCCAGCACCGGAACACAGAGCCAGAACCAAGAGAACCTCTCAGAAAGCTGTGGAGGAGAACTCGTCGTCCGACGCGAGACCCACTAAACGGTCTGCTCCACGACGCGAAAAAAAGCGCAGGACTCAAAGGAATATTCTAGAGCACCCGGCTGGCATTCCACCCACTGAATGCGAGCGTCAGAAGGAGGATGCTTGTGATGCCAGCAGACACAGCGGGACAAGGGGAGCTAGTGTTTCCATAGCCGGTGGTGGTCTTGGCTCAGACCGGACACACAGCAGCGGTCTGGGACCCCGGGAGGCTGCTGCTCTGCTGGACCACAGAGACAGAGCTAGCCCTTCTTCTGTGGACCACAGCCACGGCCCGGCCACAGCACCAGGCTCCATGGAGCAGCGGCTAAATAACACCACCAGCGAGCCCCCTTCGTTTGCCCCTCCCCCTGGCTCCCTCCTCACAGATCTCATAGGGGACACCTCTATCCTGGACGACCTGTTCAGAGCCAAGCCCGGGGCGTCACCGCGGAGGAGGGCCGCGCCCAGCCGCGTGCTCCGCATGTCGAGCCCACAGCGGACCCCAGCCTCCCCGGTCGGAGCCCCTCCCGGCGTTACTGTTGCCGCCAACACTGACCTGGCTCCCGGGCCCAAGGCAAGCCGCAAAGACTTCTGGGACATCCTGAACGAGGGCAACGAGGAGAGCATCAACAGGCTGACCGACCCGGCGGAGGTGCAGAGGGTGTGTGTGAGCACCAGCCACACGGCCAGAACCCGAGAAGGGCGAGAGAGTGGGCCGCTCTGGAAGACAAATGACAAGTTCCTGTGGAGGAAATGAGGAAGCGGATGTGTGGAATTTGAATAGACACATTATATGCCGCGCATGTTTCATGTATCGAAAAGGTTTTTAATAGCGCAATACCAAATGAAGAAGGCCACATTGAATCACATTGAAGTTAATGTTTTATGTAGCCCTGAAAGTAATTGTGATTTTTAATTTAATTTTAACTATGGGTTCCCATTTATTTTATAGTATTGTTAGTTTTTACTTAATTATTTTAAGGGGTTTTTGCATTTACACCAAGTGTATAACTTAATGCCTTAAACTATTAATCCAAACATTAAAAAAGTTTGAAGAGGAAAGAAAACAACAGTGTGATGGAGGGAAACCCAGCCTGCGGTCTCCGTTAGCCATTAGCACCATCAGTTAACAGGACCATCGCTCCGAGACGGCTGGCGGTCCCACGGTGAGATAACTTAAAACTTAGTAGCTGTCACCTCTCTCTCCCTCTCTCCCTCCATCCCTCCATCCCTCCATCCCTCCATCCCTCCCTGAAACACTAGCGCTGTATAGGTTCTGGGGCTGTGCTGTCTACAGATCTGCCCCGTAACCCGATCACCTGTGGCTCAGCTATGCTTTGAGTAGGGCTGCTGTGCCATTAGTGAAATAACAACAAGCAGTTGAATACTTGGTGGTTTCTGGGGGACCTTTCCATACATCCATCTGTCCATTATGGGTGGATGATATGGCCTTTAGATTATACTATATTATATCTGAATGTTCTGCCAGTAACTGTATTACAATAGGCTATTCCCAAACATGGACCAAACAAAATACATACTGTTCTTTTATCTTTTACTGCATCACTAACTCTAAAAGACACCAGAAAGGACTTAACGCGTTTACCTCACTAAAATATGCAAAATACAATATGTACAAATCCTAGTTAATAAACGGTACATACATATAATAGCCTCTATGAATGTGCATTGTCTACTATTAGCAATAAAGTCAGGCGGTTGCAGTGATAAAGTTGAACCGACATTCCGTCAACCAATATTATGTTCTATATAATGTAAACATTTACGTAGTGTGTTTGTGCACAAGCATACCCCACCTCACAGCTGTGTTTGACCTCCTTCAGCTGTTGTACTGAGGTAAGCAGAACTCAGAAGGGGCCTGCTCTCTGTAAGAGTGTTTTGTTTAGTGGAAATGAGAAAGTGCTGATAGCTATCAATAAACAAAGATGCAATATGTGCCCCAACAGAACACGCAGCCTTGAAGCAATTAATGTTTGTAGTACTTCTGGGAGGTAAAGCTACACAATATGTCTTTACATACACTGTTCCACCTGTTCAATTCACAGAGAATAAAAAGCTCATTCTATCATCTTTCTCTATTTACCCCTCCTTTGGTATCTTTTTCTACCACTTTCCATCTCACCCACACTGAAGAGTTTCAGATCTCTATCGGTCTTGTAGTCTATTTCAAGAGAGGTAGCAGAGAGACTTAGCAATTTACTGACAAAAGATTAGACAGGCAATGACTAGCAGTGACAAGGTCAATAGAGAAGCTAGCATGCACCACTGACTAACAAATCCCGCCTACACTTAACACTAACCCCACGATTCCACCGCACATCTGAACTCAAAAGTACAGATGGACTGAGATTGATTAGATTAGTTTGAATTGAAATTACTTGAACTTGTTTCAACAATTTTTCACCAGAGCCTCATACTGCTCTCTTGAGGGATGGGTTAAATGCAGAGGATGAATTCCGCAACGTGTATGTGACAATAAAAGCACCTTTACCTTTAGTGTGTAGTGATTAGCATTGTTAAAGGTATAGTCAGCTATTGTAAGCTAATCGAGCTGATCGAAACAGCTTGCAGGCTACTCTAAGGGTTGTGAAAATACCAACGGAAACAACCCAAGTTTCCCATTAGTGTCTTGTCTGTCCGAGAAACCTGAGCAGTCTGTTTTACATCACCCAAATGTTACAAATCTTGACTGTCAGACAGAAGGACCGCCCTTCTCCTCCCTCTGGTTTATTTGCAGATGTCAGCCAGCGACACCTGGTTTGGTTTGATTAGTATAAAGCTGTGAATGACTGCTGACCTCTGGGACAACCATGTGGGCCTCTATCTCTCTGGGTTTAGGGTTTACACCATCGACTGGTGAGAGCTGAACTGCTGCGGATGCAAGAAGATGTGTGTGTGTGTCTTGTGCCAATAGGTATATAGAATGTTCTTACTGAAATACCTTGTTAAATGTAAAGGGATTCTGGAGAGCTTGTTGATATTTGAGGAAAAAAAGAAACACTTCTACTTTTAATGTCATAGGGTGCTCTCTCAGAAGGCTGAGATAGTGGTTCGGTCTGCACCATTTTGTTGTGTTCTTATTTATGTAGCCAGGGTTGCTGTTGCTGTTGTAGGTACTGTTGATTACAATTACACACAATTGACTCCACCTTTAATGACAAACATTCGTCACAAGGAGTTATGTATATTGCATATGCATAGAGTCCACAGTTTAACAAGTTCAGTATAGTTTATATTGCTGTAAATACAACATCCTTGATATGACCATTTTACACAAGAAAATGCTGTATTTACTTATGATCAAAGCCCACATGTAAATTGTAACAACGTTACTAACAAGGTTCTTGTTTAGTTAAAGTTTGTGAGAAAGCATATCTGTTTACGAGGGCTTAGAGTAAATAGTTATTCATGTAGCTAAGCCTATGGGGAATATTTAAGTGACCCAGCAAGTACACAGCCTCATTTGGGGGGTACAGAGTTCTGCTGTTGTTGCGGTAACGAGCCGAGGAGGTCCCTGAATGTGAAAACTCCCTTCATTAGGAAATTACACACCACTGGTCCCCCGTTCCTATCCAGTTACCTAGGCAACAGTTAGCAGTAATTTGGGTTAATTCATTGGCTCCTGGCCTCTTCCGTTCCCCATTGTGCCCCATCATAAAAGAGATATAACCCAGACACACACACACACACACACACACACACAAACTTTACTTCTAACACACAAAATATCTGTTCCCTTCTCTCAACTCAAACACAGACACAAAATTGGCGAAAGCAAGAGAAAAAGAAAGGCTAATCCTCATATTGTATCTCTTAGTCTATTTCCAGCAGTGCTGAAGAGTGACTGAATATCAATGAACTGCTTTGTCAAGCTGTCCAACACTAAACCTAACTGAACACCTGAACATAACTAGGTTATTAGTATAGTGAGTAAATTATGCTTTCTAGACCGTTATGCCGTTATTAAAGTGTGTCGTTGCAGTTGCTATGGGATTAACATTTCTTATCTTTTTTTTCTTTTACATTTTAATATTGTTAAAGGCACTTGTCTTCCCTGACCCAGTCTGGTCCAGAAGGTGAAAGGGATAGAACGGTGGAAGGAGTCAGAACAAAAGGAATGGAACATTTTATTTTCTTGTGGGGTAAATATTGAGAGCGCAGACATAAACGTGCAGAAGAAAGGCATTTCTGAACCGCCTGGGCCTCTGTTGCCCTGCCAAGGGTCCATGCGTCATTCGAGCCATTGTTTAGTGTAAAGGGGTCTAGGTAAGCAAGCGACGGCCTCTCGCTCCAGCTGCAGCCTCTCCACTGTTTATGTTTGTGGGGCCCGTCGCCTTGAAGCGAGGCTACACAAGCAAAGACTAGCCATATGTGACCGCTGGAGCTGTTAGCGAAGTCACTGGCCCCTGTAGCTGCCTGTACTTCTTCTCGGTCCACCGCATTAGCTTTTCACCTCTCTCCCTTTATAACCCTGGCTATTTTGCACAGCAACATCTTCACCTCTTTCCTTTCGTTCTTCAGCTCGCTTGCTTTCGCATGCTGACAGTGCGGCATGTCTTTGGCGGTTTTCTGAAGGGTTGGAATTATCTTCTTAGGTTTCAAAGAACTTCGTGGTGGGTACAGGAGAGGTGTTGGTGGTGTTACTCCTGCGAGAAATAATTGCTTATTATACGTGTTTGCGAGAAAGAAAAAAAAAATCTCAAGAAGAAAGACTGAGAGTCAAGGTGGTAATTATGTCACAGAAATATGCTGGCTAATGTAAATAGTAAAATATTTATCCTGGTGTGTCATACTAACAAGCACATCACATTCTAGAATTGGAAAATGTTTGGAGAGAAAACCACTGAATGAAAATATGGCATCTGAAAATGTAAAGTATATGCAATGGGAAGCTTTATTGCCTCGCTATAACTCACAGCCAAACATTTAACAGCATTGTATAGCACATGAAAATGTCTTGAAGCAATAAACATATTTTTTGGAAACACTGAGGTGAATGAGTTTGTGTTTCAGTACTAAACCCAAACTCCATGGGTCAGTCTTTGCGAATTAGTTTGGGTCTGGCTGAGTGTGTCTAGTAGTAGTCTTGACCTGGGCTCCTGGGTGGGCTGTGTGCTTGTATTAGACCGTCCCTGGACCCTCTGTTTACTGAAACAACATAGAACCATAGTCCCTGGGAGGAGTAAGGAGTGGTGGAACAGCATCCTCAAAGATAGCACCTATCTTGTTTCTTTCTGCTCAAACACAATCGCACACTGCAAACATTGTAGAAAGACTGCTCTCTTTCTTGCCTTGACCACCCACACAGTCACCACAGAGGCCAATTATGAGAAATAGACCTAAGCTACATTTACTAAGGTAATACTCTATGGATGCTCTGTTGACTTATAGCATTTCATGTGTTGAAACATCTAGCATGGGTTTAAATGTAATGTAAATGTATAATAATATGAAGTAAGATACATTATAATACAAAGTTCATGAAGCTACAGCAGCACATAATAGGCCTACGTCTGTGAGCAGGTGGTCTACCTAATATAACCAGAGGTCTTCAACTTCAGGCTGCGTTTTGCATGGCTGATAGAAACATTTCACAAGGATCACATATGGCAAAAACTATTTAGTTGCTGGGCCAACAATAATGTGCATTGTTGACAGATGTATATATTTACAGTATGGCACAGTTTGTATTTATGTTAATGTATATTTTTACATTTACATTTTTGAAAGAAAATATGCCTGGGTTCAAATAATTTGGAGGATCCCTGCAGTACCTCTGAGGACCCCCTAGGGGTCCCGGACTCCCAGTTGAAGACTTCTGGCATGGACTATAGTTTGATCTTAAATAGTACTTTGAAGACAGAATTAAAAGGTGCTATCATATTTAAGCACTCGAAAATTGCCGAGAACCTTGAGTGAGGAAAGTCCCACCACAGTCATAAACGTTTGATTTCAGCTCCAGGTGATTAACTGTTCAGATTTTTCTCTTGTAGTTGTAGGCAGTGAAAACAGCCACCTTAGAAATTACACTTGAACATGGAAATCCCCGTTGATCAAGGAAATATGTGGGGGGGCCATATTGCCTGCGGCCTTCACCAGCCAAGTTAGTAGACATGATTTGCCAGTAATGCTGACAGATAGAGCATCTTATAATTCTGACAGCATAGTTGACATTGACGTTGATGTTGATGTGAAAACTTAACATAGTTTGCCCTCTAGTGGCAATAATAGTATATAGCATAATATAACGTAAAAACAAAAGTCAGCTGCAGGGGTTGTCTGGAAGCAGATAGCCCAGATGGTTTCAAATATCTATGAGTTCTGAGCTTGCAGAACAAAAAGCAGAACAAAAATCCTTTCTCCATTTTACTTTTTGCTTTCTGTCTTGTCCATTACTGTCAGTTAAGTAGCCTAGCGACAGTGTGCTAGTGGTGTCGTACTGGTACTTTCAAAATGGCTCTGTGTCTTTCTGCTCTGTTGGATACTGAATGTATGTAACACTACACTGTAGTGACTACAGTACTGTGTGTGTGTGTGTGTCAGTCAAAGCATGGTGTACGAGGGTGAGCAAATAAGGTGCCAGTATCATATCCACGTAGCTCTGTGAAATGTATGACTATCCTGCATGCACACACTATCACTGATATCAGCTGCCTCCCTTGTTGTTGTTGTCATTACAATGGCACAAATCATACAGACACGATGACTCTGCTGTTTTTTAAAACCATGCATCACAGCCTGAGGAATCACAATAGAGCTGAACATATGCCCTCCCTGGACACAATATATAGTGCAATTATACAGTATTATGTATAATCTCAGAGTACATATTACATAGCGTACCGGTAATCATAAAATAGTTATACATATTATTTGTTCTAGGCCTACACATCTGGTATAATTTAAATAACCATATCTGGTAGCATACATGAGGTGTATATATAATATAAATATATACAGATATACAATACAGTATTTTGTTTATCTTGATATCAACACAGGTGAAATCAATGTAGAAATTAGGGAGCTAAAAAAAATGGAAAAAGCAAGTTTCAACACTAAATTCTACTGGTCAACAGGTGTCCCAGCAGATTTTCATACTGTATCTTCCGGGCTGAATCTTGTGCAGAGTGCAGCTAGGTGTTTACAATGAGTGATACAAAGACCATACTGTGCATGTGAAATGTGTCATTTTATTCACATATAAGGTATACTGTACATATACTAAGTCTGTATGATGTTTTGTGTAACAGCATTGATTCTATAAAATGGAAGACCAAAGTGGTTTAATGTTTATTGCTGTCAGGTGACAACATGTTGTCCAACTCTCTTCTTCACATAGTCTTTTAAACCAATCTGCATGGCCTCAGAGTGGAGGATTTGAGGAGGAATGCATTCCAGAATCCATCGCTGCGCACACACACACACACACACACACACACACACACACACACACACATTTATTGTGAAGAAATGCCATATCACCTGCCACATGAAGATAGAATGGAATTAAGTTAGTAAAGTTTAAGTTAGTAAATCCATTCTGCATCAATAATTCTGGACTATCCCTTTAACTGGCATTGGTTGCCGACTGTGGCATTACCAAGACTGTATGGCAGATGCTCCCATTGGTCTTGTCTCCAGCTGTGAGATACTGAGTGGAGGTTCTGACAAAGTCGTCTGCTGTCAGAGTCACCATGTTGGTCTCCTGGTGTCCTGTCATGGGAGTGGACACCCCGAATGGAGCCACTGTCTAGAAAGAGTAAGAGAATATACATATGGCACTGAGCCTGTTATTATCAGTCTGTCTGTCTGTCTGTCTGTCTGTCTGTCTACATATCTATCTATCTGTCTGTCTGTCTATCTGTCTATCTATCTGTCTGTCTGTCATATATATCTTGATCAATCAATCGAAGATGGGTTATTAGCAGGACAAACATGAAGATGAATCTTCTAGACAAGTAAAAGTACCTGTATGATAATCCCTTTAGATTTGTACTCAGCTTGGAGACCTTGAGAGAATCTCTCAACAAACACCTACAGAATTCAAAGGTACACGCCCACACACACACACACACACAAAACTTACCTATCAAACTTATTCTATCATGAATAGAATCACCAAGCAAAGTGAATCAGTGAAAGCAGTTTGACTGCATGTGAGGTACTAGCCTTTGAGGAGGTATACAGTGAGTACATAGGAGAGGGGGAGTAGGCCAGTCCTGAGGAAATGTTCACAATCACACCTTTACCTCTGTATGTGTGGTCCGGAATGCATCAAAGACACACACACACACGTGCACACACACACACAATGGACAAATTAATGGAACTGAGATTTGTTCATTGGTAATCAATTACCTTTCACAAAACCTCAAGATGAAGTAGCCAGAACACCACATTTCACATGAAATACAACATAGCGTTTAATTCTCTTACACACAGACAAATGTGAGCATACAGTACATCTTTTTTATATTTACGTATATTTATATGTATGTGTTCTTCCTGGGTCCTGTCCCCTATTGAGTCTACATTCTGTTGTCAATAGTTTATATTTCTGTTTATGCAGGCCTTGCTCTCTGAATTGTGGTGCGTGGCACTCTATGGTACACGGGTGTTGTTCCTGTAACACTTTGCAATTACAGTCAATTAAAATATCATGTCAAACCTGTTCTCCATGCCTGGAAGAATTATTTTGCACATCTATGAAGAAAATCAAAAAGCACACCATTTTTTAATATAGCATACAAATGAGAAGAAAATGCTACAATTACATTTACAGTAACACTAACCTTGACCATGGTTTTCACGTTGCAGTTGATTGTTTTTGTAATTGTCTGCAAGTATAAATAACCTTATGTCACAATATGCATTCTTATTAAAATGTAAGAAGTTAAAAGTGACATATGGACTGAGTCTGACATTGTTCCAAAGGTCAGACGTTCTATGGCTCTAGTAAAGAATAATGCAAAATGTGTAAATAATGTAACAGAGAGTGGACTGATGTCCCTGACCTGTTCCAGATCTGTAGTATCAAGGAATTTCGCTGGGATAAAGCTGGGCAGTATACCTACATTATTAACTATATGGAGAAAAAGTATATATCCTATATAAATGCAAAATACTATAATGCACATATTCCTTTTACTGTAGGTAGGAAATAAATTAACCTAAAATTCCAATGTTCAAGTCCTTCAGTTTATCCTCAATTTCAGTGAAGCAGTTATCTTTTGTGAAGTCAGCCGCTATCACCTTCACCTTTCTGCCAGTAGCTCCCCCTGTCGATATACAGTATGAATAATATGCCGTCAAGTCAACATGCAAAACTGCATTGTTATTTCACTTATTGTCAGGCTAGTAACCGAGACTGAGTTAGCAGTTTGTTATGTTGTCAGTGGAGCATCTCACCTATTTCCTTAGCTACCTTCTCCAGTTTCTCCTTGGTTCGGCTAAGAATGACTACGTTCATCCCCTGATTGGCCAGCTGGGGGCGACAGTGGGACAGAGGTAAGGAGAAGAATCACACTGACAAAACATATTCTATTTACCGTACTAATTTATAGTAACTGGATTATAAAATATATTATGCTTAAATAAATTCATAATATATCTTAAAATTCAATTATATCACTTTAATTAATTATTAACTTTAATTAACCTAATTTAATTAATTTAGTTAACTTATTTAGAAAAGGTACTTTTATAATATCCACAAATAGTTTTTCTTACCTCAAAGGCATATGCGCCGCCTATTCCATCTGACCCCCCAGTCACCACTAAAATGTCAGAGAACAAATTGTTTTACAAGCCAAAATGTCTTTTGTTGCAGTATCACTATGTGGTAGGTGTCCATTCTGAAGACACACCCTATACTTCTGCTGTCAGGCTGAACCCCATGCATGCATGTTTGTTTTGTGGTATTGCTGTTCTCACACCATGTACCCGTAGTAACACAGGGTGTTCCTTGGCTCTGATAAAGAAATTGCTAAGACGGGGAATGGACAGAAGCTGCCTGTCTCTTTTTCCACTTCTCACCATACAGCCCTGACCCAGTTGCAAAGACCAGAGGTATCTCCTAATGATTTCCCTTTTCAGATGGAGCGTGACGGACATCCATGTTATTCACGTTTTGCTTTAATAAGTTACATTTTATAAGTGACATGATAATATCAATGTACTTAATTTAACATGTCAATTTGAACTTTGAACCTGCACATATGCAGGTCTGCAATATGAGAGTAATTTGTCTGTACTATCTGTGCCTAGCTAACTATATGGACTATTAACTTTTATGTAATGAAAATGTAAACCACAATTTGCTTGACATAGCATTTTAAATAAGCACAGCTGGTCTGGGGGGGGGGGGGGGGGGGGGGGGGGGGGGGGGGGGGGGGGGGG
>JAODTR010013127.1:0-27621 GCA_025399935.1 Amblyopsis rosae | reverse complement strand
GCAATGTTTTCGTTGACGCTTTGTACCAATGCATGTCACGCGCTGCATCTAGCAGAGTGCTAACGCTAACATTGTTATTTAAATAACATTGTTATTTACTGCTACAGGCTGTCTGTCTGCTACAGACATCAGTGGATGTATTAGGGTAGGTACACAAACGCACCATGCCACATATTTGATTGGATTACTGGGCGCGTTTGCAGCTCATTGCTGCCTCTCATAGTCCATCAACGACAATATTTTCAGATCTGAGCATAGTTATACGTATATTTTTCCAAGTCGACGGTACATTTAGCAAATCGACGTATTTACGTAACCGGTGACGTTGGTTATGTCGACTAATCGTCCCAGCACTAATTAAAACAGACATTCAGAACCTCTAACCGGCGTAATTTTCCCAGGTCGGTTCAAAAAACAAAAAAAAAATCCTGCCCATCAAGGTCGTCGGAAATATAGGGACTCATGTTTTACAGATAGGCCTAATTGTTTGGACCCGGGACACCCATCTTGAAATTGTGACAATCCTTGGCACAGCAGTAAACCATGAATTGCAATAAACGAGTAATATCTACTGAGAAAACGCCGCTGTGTTACTATCAATAGTGTCAACCACGACAGATGTAAATGGAACCTTAACTTCACGGCACTGGCTCAGAACACCGCAGCTCTGGTGGCATGCGTCACATAATAGACTTGTATGCTTGACAGACAACTTACTATAAAACAATGTAGGGTTTCTAACACCTACTGTTAATATATCTATGTCTTGTAGGTCATCTACAGCTTTCCAGGTTTCTTCTTCCTTAACAAATTCAAAGCGAAGACATTACTGGCACCCCCATTGTTGGTAAATTTTGCACCAGCATGTAGGCTAGCAATTTTAAGTTATCCATTTCAATGATACACTAAATACAATTATACAAGTAAAGAATAAATACAAGTAAATACAATTTCTGGAATATGGTAATGGTTCTGAAATATCACAGACCGAAAGTCCTACAATTGGTTGGTGGAGCAGGCATAAAAAGAAGGAAGTGCTCACAGATTCCAACAAAAATTCTGACCCGATGTCTCGGTAGACTACCGTCGCATGCGTTCTTTTGTCTGTCTTCCTCACTTGGCGATGACAGTGGTCTAAACAACGCACTTCTGAACCAATCTAAATCACCGCATGGAAAATTATTTCACAGTAACAGCTCTACTTGAAACAATTTAAAACTATGCTGCAGGTCACATGTAGTCCTATTGCTCAATGGGGGGGCGTGTCAAACAAACACTGTCCTACCCTCAACCTAACACTAGCCTTGTGCTTAGCCCAACTCAAAACAATCCTCTCAACTTGTGTCACATGCATACTTCTCAGAAGATCTTGGAAAGCTGGATGAACTCAGGAATATGACACACTGGCCTCATTTGTCTGAACCACAGTGTGTCTATGGAGCCCCTAATGAGTTACAGAACAGGCTTGTTATAGACGCCAGGGCTGCAGTTACAGTCAGCCAGCAAAGAGGACAGCTTGAATAGACTACAAGAATAAGCCTTGATCGGGAACGCGCACATGTAGGCTCTTCATCTAAAGCTAAATAGCTCTAAATTATGGAGACACGGTGTAAAATACCACACCAACAATGAGAATGACAGTAGGCTGTTGTTAAAATGGTGGTTGGGACAAGCCACTGCCATCACAAATCACGGCTGCTGGCCAGGCTGTAAAGGTGGAAAAGAGCTGAATGGTGAAAATGTGTGTGCTGGTCAAAAGAGGGTGCTTAGAGCCTTTGTGTGAAGTAGCTGGCCCCACCGTGGGGCCGCTGAAAACAATGTGTGACTGGGACTCTGCGACTGAGAACGCGAGCTATGGGCCCCGGCTGGCAGACCTCCTCTCCTTTTCTCTATGGAGGTTAGGTATGAACCCCTCCCAATGCACTCGCACCACGTGGGCAGGCGGAGTGTCCTGTCTCCCCTTGCCCCACCCTGTCACTGCATTTCAATGTAAATGAGAGGATTGAATGGGCGCAGCTGGCCCATCAAAAGGCCAGCCCCATTAAAGAACACTGGTGATTGAGATTCAGCCAGGCCACACCACCCCCTTACCCACATCCCCACCCAACACTTGGTCGTATCATCCATCACGCGTGCGCACACACACACACACACACCACGGTTTGTAACTTATTCCTCCACACCGAAAGAAGGGCTAACCATAAGATATGTGTGGAAAATGTAACTAGCAGCCAATACTAGCCATCTGCCTTTAAGAAGCGGTCATCATAAAAAGGCAATTCTAAGAAAGGAACTAGCCTAATGCTCATCACAGCAATCGCACATTAAAACATCCGAAGACGACAGAGGTGTTTCAAAAGCAGAATGAACAAAAAAACACCTGCTCAGATCTACAGCTACACAGATGAACAGGCAAAAAAGCCAAATTAGACATTTTAATTGTGAAGAGGAGGAACAAAGACAACTATTGCACACCAGCTAGAATGCCATCATAGTCTTTCATGCTTCTCCCAGTCAGTCAGTCAAGTGGGACACGTCACATAGAAAAGGCCTCTGCCATGGTAACCCCAGGACGATTGCAAAAGCCACGTTATGGATAGAGATCTTCCAATGCTGCCTCCTGCTTGGCAACACATGCAACCAAAACACAACTGTTGTCTCTAGTTCTGTGCACATCTCCCCGGATCATGGCCAACTGGTGCCTATATGCCCATGCTGGCAGGCAGGGCGACAGGCAAACGCATGTAGTGTTGGGTATTAAGAACTGTCATGATGTGGAACTGAATCCAAACTTACTAGGCATTTCCTAACACAAATTAACTTTGAACAAGCTTAGCGAATCCCGTGACGCAACTTTGTTATTGTTACCATTATGGCTGACTAGGACATATGCTCAAAAGAATGGCTGACTTCCACAAAAGCAAACAGTGATGCAGCAAAATGTAATCAAGGTGCAACATCAATGTTATGAAACAGATAAAGTACTTTGTGTGGGTATAATAAAAATGGAAAGACGTGTAGACATACAGTATAGATATGATCGTGCATGTTTTATTGCTGAAGCACAACGGTACTTTATGTAGGCCTACCCATTTGTTTATGGACAACTGATTTATGAGTTGTGGCAACTGTTTCTAATTCAAACTGGTTGTTTCACAGCACCAAAATATTTGAGAGGCTACTTTAAATAACAGACAGCTTGACAAACTAATGTCTGCGTAAAATTAAATTATGAGAACCACAACTGATAATGTCCCACCCAAAACATTCACACGAGTTTCATTCCTTGGGCATTTTCTTTTGTAAACAAAATGAAAACTCAAAGACTCAATGTTAACATGAAGGCCAAATAACTTTCAGGACAACACTCCAGAAGACTCATTCAGTGCATTTACATGGATGTGAATAGCCAGATTATGAGGTTTATCCTGGTTTTAATCATACTCGGGATATATTGCTTACATGACCACAGAGAAATCGGGTTGCTCATATCGCCATATACATACAGTATCCAGGTTACTAACTAGCGCAGGCATATGTTTACAAAACCAAGTGCTTATTTAAACTGCCATTTGTGTAGCTGCCATAATCTTCATTGTAATACTAATAATGATGAGGCCACTTATCGCATTCAGTGGGAGACGAAATCGGTAGAGAATAGTAAACATGTTCTCCAATTTGACCGGTGTCATGCGACAAGCTGTCACACGTAACACTGTGTAGTAGTATATTAAATAATTGTATGCCCAATAAACAAAACACGGTTTCATTATCGTTCAAGTAGTGAGACGCTTTCGTTATGTCCCTATGGTTACGTCACCTGGTAAAGCGGTGCGTAGGTTGTTTGCAGCCGCCAGAAACGAGGATAAGGTGTATACATGGACCAGTATCCCGGTTTCTTTCAGAGAACTCCACCTAGCAAAACCAGGTTTCTCAAAACCGGGTTTATCCCGGTTTCTGATATTGGGATATGGTGTTTACATGCGCCAATTAAAAAAAATGGGATACTTAATTAAAAACGGGATACTCAAGTCCATGTAAACACACAGATTGTGACAACAGGTCTATTTTTATTCTAGATTCTAGAGCTGTTCCAAATACCATTTTACAGGAGAGTATTCAAATACTCTCAAAAAACACCATTAAAAACACTCAACTATAATTAAGAAGTATAACAGAAGTAATCTTTGATTCCTAGCTTCAGTGAGCACACATGTAAACATAGCCATGCTCTCAAAATGGCCACTTTAATTTAAACGTCAATTGAGCCAGTCAGAGCTGTCAAATAGCATACCTCCTGTATTAGCTATTAAGAGTATGTGTTGAATGAATAGCCTCGCTCTTTTCTTACAAACAGAGCCAATTGCTATCAATTGTGTTGATGACAGTGTAGGGCTGG
Organism: Amblyopsis rosae; assembly: GCA_025399935.1. Taxonomy (NCBI): domain Eukaryota; kingdom Metazoa; phylum Chordata; class Actinopteri; order Percopsiformes; family Amblyopsidae; genus Amblyopsis; species Amblyopsis rosae. Next base: position 23,222 of record JAODTR010013127.1, on the reverse strand, counting down.
CAATTACATTTCAATATGTGGGTTTATATGGAGACAGTAGGGATTAATGGGAAAACATGCATGCATAATGTGGAAAAAACAAATACACGAATCCCCATATTTAAATCGAATACATACCCAACAAATGAATGCCCGAATAATCGAATATTTGGGGCCAGCCCTACTAGATTCCAGATTAATTCTAGATTCAATATTCCAAATTGGTCCCATATATCTTTGGTGCTTATCTCCCGGGGGCCAGATCTCACAGAGGAAACAGAAAAGGCCCAGTAGTGCGCAGGAAAGGTCGGAACCAGGATTTGCTTAATGTGAGAAAACGTAATAAAATAATCGGCACCCCCCCCCCCCCACCCATCCCATTGATGCTCTTGCTAAAATGGAAATGAAAGAAAAATGAAAATGCAAATATTTTGTAATGTACATTCATGAAATAGCAGCAGCTGAGCATGCCAGAAAAAGGAACGCATTTCCCTTTGATGTACAACATTTCAGGGAACGGTGGCACAGACAAGCAGAGCATGAGCAAGGAGACGACACATCAGCCACCAGAATCTCCTAAAACCCCAAATAAGACTCTGCTGGCCCTAAGGGAAATAGCAGCATTGTGGCCCGCCATTTTGTTCTATTTCACTTGGAGGACATAGAGGTGGGGGTAATGGCAGGCTGGATTTCAAACTGCTTTAGATGGTCTTTGAGTGTTCACCGAGATTGTGCTGCATGGACAATTTGGAAAAAGGGAAAGAGAGAAAGAGCAGAAACGCCATGCTTGTTTACTTAAAGAACCACACTCTCGGCACACTGGGGGGAGGGGAACATTTGGACAGATAGGAGACAGAGTGTTAGTTGAAGAGTTGTAGACAAAGGGCAGTTTTCCTGTTAACATCTGTCACTTCGCTCTCCACTTTGAATCTCAAAGATTCCTCAAGATTTAACTGCACAACCTACGAGTGTAAGCAACACATCCACACTGCAATGCACTATACTACAAAAAAAAAACACTAGGTCATGCATGCTACAATTAACCTACTAGCTGCTTTTTTAGTCTACTACTGGCTATTATTAGCCCATAGCAAGACAGTTCCTATTAGGGCACGACAATATGAAGAAAATGTTGACAGCCGGCATTGCCTGTCATGCAACCTATTGCCTAAGAGATATGTTCTCGACCTGTGTGCCTAAATCCTTTTTCCCATGACAAAGCATATTAATCGACACAATTAAATATAGTGGAAAGTTTGTTTGTTTGTTTTGTTTGGACAAAAGGAACGATGCGTACCAGCAAAGCAAGGTTGTTTGGTGCCATTGTGAATGAAATGTTTACAAAATATATCTTCAAATTATGATGCGCAATAACCTGAAATGATTCATATTTTTATATTCCAATGTCTACATTTTCTCATCTGCATCGCGTTTTTGCTTTTGCCGCAAACGAGTGACTTGAAAAGCTGTCTAGCTCCCAAACATAGAGTCCTTGATTTCCTGATATGTATTAGCCTGCATCTTTCAAGTCAATTGTCGCCATGGCTGGCATTGTATCCCCCACAAAAAAGTGAAATTAGCTGTGAAGAAACACTAGAAATGTAAAACTCCAGAACAAAATTAACATCACAGAATTAGATGTGTCCTATGATTAAATACAAATATTAGTTTCTTTCTAAATGCAAAGTAACTCCAGTGTGTTGTAGTATAATTTTAAGAGTTTTAGCCTCACGCATATTTTGACGATTATTGGTATATAGTAATTGCAAATCATAATAGAGTATACATGCATGAATTTGCTTGCATAGCAAACACATGTGTGCAGAGCCTGTTAGTTTGAAATATGCCATGGCCTTAAGTGGCTGCGTAACACCAGGCAGACGAAGTAGTCGGCCATGTTGAAGTTTATGCTCCTACCCAGCACCATCTAAATAACAGACATAGCCTGGCTTACAGTGTGTGCTAGCTTGTAAGTTTCATATCTCACATACTGACGGTAAGCACAGAACACAAGCCTGGAAACACCTATCGAGGCCTGAATGAAGTAGTGATGTTTTGGTATGCAGATGCCACCACATAGACCCGAGAAGCTGAGGTCTGAGAGTGAGAGAATAGTGGGCGGCAGAAGATTAATCAACAAAGCAGGCACACAGAATGGCTAGCTGTCTTTCTAGCACAAGAAATGTGAGAACTTCCAGTTACCAGCTCCTGACCTTCATGCCCCCTGCATGACTCCATTTCCTGTTGGATGGACAAGGCATCATTTGATTCTGTGAAAATGTGTTTACGAAAACCGCAAAATTCTGTCAAATCCTAGCAAACACAGCCTGCTTTCTAAAAAGCGAATTTTAGTACAGCTCCTGATACCTGCCAGTTATGAACCACTGCCTCATCTGTGGGCCTAGGCCTACTGCAAATGTGGCACCGTTTAAACCTGGAACCTATTACATTGTTTCAATTAGAATTTGCCTGAAAATGCCATGTGCTATCAATCACCATGCCACGCAATGTAGGTAGGATGGAAAGCCAGAGGGGTACCTTTGCGTTGGAGCTACAAAAGGCTTGTCTACATTCATGATGTATAGGTTACATTAGTAAACTGGTAGATTGATAATACATATACATTTAAATTACATTTTGATTAGAATAGTACAGACACGTTTTCAAGTTGTGCTTAAAACATGTGGTGATGGTGTTATATTTGTATTTTTATATTTTTATTACCTTTCCAATTTGCTTGTACTTTTATTTTACCAGTCCACAGCTGCCATTAAACGTTTCACTCTTCACATTGTGCATGTAAACTGCCTTGCACTACATTATATTAACAAATGTGCTATACGATTGACTGACAATTTTGATATAATGCATGGTGTACTCAATATATCAGAATTAGGGGTATTACTAAAATAGGTAAACAACTCCCATATGATCCACAAACATAGTATGAAATGCATCACTGCCTCTGCAGTGAAGTCAACGTGTACGCCCCAACAAGCTGAAGAGCTCGCAGTATCTTGTAGGAAAACACCACCAGCAGTACTGCAGTGTTTTCCTCACCGATACTGCACCAAAGTGAGAGGGCTGCTCATTCATATTCTGCTTCCCATTATACTGTGTCCTCTTATATACTTCCACACAGACTAACAGCAAGATTAAGCAAAGATGCTGGGATAGGTGTGTGGTTTACCATATAGTTGGATTTATAGCCATCTGTACAGTATACTGGTATATTTAGGAATCTGTATAGGCCTCTGTATTCCACGGTGGCATTTTCTGATGTGCTGTGTATATTATAGGCCTATTTAGCTGACAACATTCCCCTGCAGGCTATCTTAGAATCATTGCTGCCCTCATTCATTCCTTTTCTTAGCAGTTGGGTTTGAAGACCCCCACCTCATGCATTCCCTTGGCTTAAGCACTGGGTTAGATAAATACAATACAATTAAAAAAGAATAGAAATGTTGTCGAGGTGAAAGATAGGTAGAAAATGGGAAGACCTGCTGCGTTTGTCTAGTTAGATAAGTATATCACTAAATAGTATGTAATACGAAGTGGCTTAGTTGTGTTTATAAATATATGGCATAGGCTTTAAAAATCTTGATATCATATACTTTATTCTCCCTTATAATGTACGGTAGGCAAATCCAACGAAATAAGGACCACAAAACATTCCATGAAGCTAACTTGATTTTATGTGTTATGAGGTTAGTTGTTTGTTTATTTTTTAATATAGGTCTATATATCAATGGTATAAAGAGCAATGGAATTGCTTAATAATAGTGTTATTACTTCATATTAAGATTCCATTGAGCATTATTATTCATCCGCAGTATAACACGTGAACATTTGGTCAAAAGTTGACAACACAGAGCAAGCCTGTTAGCAAGGAATGGCAAATGGTTGTAATGTACACCAAATAACACGGGACTTACCTGCGTCAGAACCTCCACAAACTACAACTGTTTTCTGGAGCTATGCGTCTATTCCTCGATGTTCTCGTCCGATGCTAGATGTTCCCATTTGTTGCCCCCGGTTCAGTAAATACTCGACCGGAGACGTCCGCATAAACTCGCAGTAACCATCGCAGCTTAAAATCGACTCACTAGCAACCAGGCTAGTGCTAATTCTTGGAGACCAACAAGCAGGCGATCGCGAATGCCTCAAATATCCTCCGGAAACGTACACATAATATAATTATTTTATCTTCATCCTCAAATAAGAACTTTTAAATATGCATTTCAAAATCGAGGCGTTATTTAGCGAACGTAGAATGTCGAAATATTCTGTAATGCTTCGAATTAATCCTCTCTAGCAAACCCATTCGAGCATTTTCGAGCGGCCTTTGACTTTACTATGGGGATGGGAAAGGAAATGCTTCGAAATGAAACACAGAACGGGATTCGCAATTGCATGTGGGCGGATACCATTTGTGCAGCAACGAAACAGACGCCATTTTGGATCATGTTAAAGCGCATTTCCCGACGCTAAACAGTCTATTCGGGGATCCAACATGTCTTACATAGGACCACAGTTTACAGCGCTCACCAAGCTCCATTATACGTTTGCAGGACCAGGCATAGGAAATGGAGTATGAACATTAGGTGCACTCGATTTATCGTTAAATATATCCTAAACAGTGGGTCGATATGCTTTATAAGCATTAATTCGTTTAACCAAACCCGTGAAATATCATTTGTAGAAACTTTTTGATAAACCTCTGTAAAACTGTGTTTATATATATATATATATATATATATATATATATATATATATAATGTAATGTAATGTATTTACATTTATTAATATGACAGATCTATAATATGAATGTCGATACAAGTGTCATGCATGTGTGATTACAAGTAGGCATAAACATTTCAATATCATATTTGTATTCCCATTTAATTGTATTAAAATTATTACATGTTTATGAACCACCATGGCCTAATGTAGAAATATGCGGTACATACTAGTATAAAACGTAACACACCCACAGACGCCATTTTTAGCAGAGCTCTAAACGCTCAAAGAATATGAAACGAGCGCTGTGATTGGTTCAGTAAAATCTTGTTAATGTCATTGGGAAATTTAAACACCACTCAATCTATATGGCCTCAAATGTTTGCCATTTGCTTTATATTTAAGTTAAATCTACCAGTTAGCCTATATTACAAGATTCGTATAAAAATGAAATAATCTGACACGTGAAAAAATATCAGGAATCTAGTTTGGATCAAACGAAAATGGAATACGTTTACAAATAAGTGCTCTTGCACAACGTATTAATTATTTTTCAAAGGTTAATGACCTTAAAATCAGATATATCTCCAAGAGCAAAATCAGATCCTCAACAGATGAATAATACTTGACAAATATCTCCCTCTGTTGGAGCGTTGTGGTCATTTGATAGGTTAGTCAAATCAAAATCGCTAACAATTTTCATAAATATATACAATTTCATTTCTTACGACGAACAAACAATCCTAATAATAATAATAATAATAATAATAATAATAATAATAATAATAATTTATTTATTTATTCATGTATTTATTGTTTGTGCTAAGCGACAAATCCTGCGCAAAGTCTGCGCAGCTAGTTGGACGTTGAGGATTTACTGTAAGGGTTGAAGTTGAAAGTTCAAGTTTACATTATATATTTATTTTGCATAGCATTACAGTGTTATTACATTTTTTTAAATAAGAGGGTCAAATTAACGCCAGATATGAGTTGATAAAACATTTAAATATAAATGCTATACTATGACGTACGGTAGTACCGTATTGTTCCAGGGCCGAAGCAAGGAGTCGCACTCGCACATTTGCTTTACAGCAGACGTAAAGTACGGTTAACAAAGGCAAGCATATTTGAAATCAACGTGACGACTTGATTCTAATAAGGTAGTTTCTTTCTATGTGATCCACTGAGTGAGTATCAATGTTATCCAGTATCGCCATGGCAGCTTTGCTTTTGCAACGCCATGGTTGCAGAAAACATGGTACAGCAGTACTATGGACACTGCCAGAGAGAAATAATAAATATGTTACTATAAAGTCACTACACAATATTAGTTCTGGTCATTTGTTGGATCGCACCAGCTATTTAAAGCGTTTGCACTCTGGATCACAGCGGTCACATTCAAGTCATTCACACAGAGTTCTGCACTCAAGTCTCATTCAGGTAAGCCGCCATTATTGTTTTGTTTTTGTCTGCGTTGACTGTTCTTTTAGCCTTGCTTCTGTTTGGTTATCGTATCAATGTTCAGGATGGTTTATAGGTTGTTTTTTAGATATTAACTATGTAATGTGATATATGAACGACACTACACGCATTTTAGCATACGATTGTTTTCCCATCCTAGAATCTTCTCTACAGACCATTGAGTCCTTGGATGGTGGGAATCAGAAAAGACTTAATAAAGAAGAACCTGATTAAAAACCCCATAGGGTTGGTTAATCTGTTAGGTAAAAACATGTTCTGTAATCTTTATTGACCCAATCATGCCTTTGTTTTCTAAAGTTAAAATTAAGTAATGCACCAAAAGTGCAGTGTTTTACAATTCTCTCTACTCCTACCTTCCCAAAGATCACCATTGTTATGTAAACCCCCACACTCTCACATATTTGTATGCACAATACACAGTAGGTTGTAAATGTGTGGTTCTGGTGGTTTTAATGCAATCGAGGAGTGTACGGTACCTATACAACTTATATTACTACTTTTCACGCAATTCATTTTCACAGGGGGGATGCATTTATTTAGTACATCTCCGTCCAACCAAGAGAAGAACAAAAGTGATGGATCAAAAGGCAAAACTCCAGAAGAAGATGAGGGTAAGTCAAACATTCTGCGCAGGGAACCATATCTCTTCAAGTCTTGTTCACTCTGCCCAAACCCCTGTCTTGAACCTCCCACACAGAGGAGAAGAAGCGCCGTGAGCAGGAGGACCAGATGTACAAGGAGCGTCTGCGTACCCTCTTCATCATAGCACTTGTTATGAGCCTGCTGAACTCCATTAATACCAGTGGGGGAAACATCTCCTGGAGTGACTTTGTCAATGAGATGTTGGCTAAGGGGGAGGTACTGCGTGTGCAAGTGGTTCCTGAGAGTGAAATTGTGGAGATCTACCTTCACCCTGGAGCAGTTATATTTGGTAGACCTGTATGTATATTACACTTTCTATAAGATGCATTGCATTTCATACATCTTAGGGTATTATGGCAGATTTCCATGCTTTTGTTAACTAAATTCTGCCTTTAGATTGTCTACTATATCAGATACATAAGTATTGTTGTGGTGTGTGCGCAATTCATAGCATGCCAGACAGCAAAGGCTCGCCATGTATGTCAGTGAGTTTGTACCTAGGACATAGGATACACGTGGCCTTCTCATATACATAATAGAATTTTGCCATCTTCAAGCAGAGATGGAGCTCTTTTGAGATGGAGCTTTTTCCTACTTTCCTTGCTTTGGCAGAGGCTGGCCCTAATGTACAGAATGCAGGTGGCCAACATTGACAACTTTGAGGAGAAGCTGAGAGCAGCAGAAGAGGAGCTGAAAATTGACTCAAAGGACAGGATACCAGTCTCCTACAAACGCACTGGATTCTTTGGAAAGTAAGAGAGAGGCATTTAGCCCAAGTGTTAATGAAATGTTTTTTAGGGACAGTTTCACAGACATGGATTAAACCTAATCCTAGACTAAGAACCTTTTTCAATGGAGATCCTCATTTAATTTTTCATTTAGTCTTGGACTAGCCTTAATCCATATCCACGAAACCGGCCATTAATGTATAGTACTATATGACCAAGTCATTGCTGAGCAACAGTATTGTAATGTCCCAAAACCTTGTACATTTCAGTGCCCTCTATGCGCTTGGAATGGCTGCAGTTGGTGTGGCTATTCTCTGGTACATCTTCCGTCTGGCAGGCATGGGTATGAAAGAAGGAGGATTTAGTGCATTTGTGAGTAGGCCCTGCTGTGGATTAATTGCTTTTAGTTAATTTGTTATTATGCTACATACATACATGCATACAATGCCTTTATGGGTACACTTATCAGAATCAGCTGAAGATGGCCAAGTTTACCATTGTGGATGGAAAGTCAGGCAAAGGTGTGAGCTTCAAAGATGTGGCAGGTATGCACGAAGCCAAGATGGAGGTGAAGGAATTTGTGGACTACCTGAAGGTAAGAGTTTAATTATGAATATTGTTGTGTGTCCTTTGTTGCCACCTTTTTTCCATCTAATAGTGCATCATGATATTATCTTTATTGTGAGGTGTAATGAATGTGTTGACACTGTCATTGATGGTGTTTTTCACTGAGCAGTGGTGTGCTTGAGAGTTCATGAAGACTGCACTATATTATTAACCTGACATGTCAGATGGATTGTATACCAATATGACTCTGACACATTCAAAATTATTCCTGGGCTTTCCAGACTGATTCTCATGGCGAAATTAATCTGAAGCTTCAGTTTCATTTTTAATTAGGCTACCATATTATTATACATTGCATCTATATATATATATATATAACACACACAATATTAGGCCTGTCATAATAATAAAACTATCGACTTATTGTGCGATTTACTGTATGGACATGACCTCAATAATTGTATTAGTCTATAATATTGTCTGTTGTATTTACATGTGTTGCAATGCTGACATAAGAAAGTTTGCCACACAGAGCAGACAGCGACAGGTGAAAGAAGTATTCCTCAAGGTTTTAATGTTTATCCAGACGACTGCATGATTCAAGACAACTTTTGGAAGAATAAATGCAAAAATGTGCAATTTCTTTCTCCTTTTTTTGGGCTTCATGGTTTATTTTGTATACCTAGCCAAGCAATGCAATTGGTTTAACCAATCATAACAAACAATTGATGTAACACAACAATAGTGGAAAAACCTAGTTTACATGATTCTGACAATAATATAGTTTATCGCAATTATTTCTAGGACAATATGTCGCCCAACAAAATGAGTTATCGTGACAGGCCTGTACAATATGTGTTAATACTAACGTGTAATGCCTTACGTGTTTTTTGTTAGAATCCAAATCGGTACCTCCAGCTTGGGGCCAGGGTTCCCAAGGGTTCCTTGCTGTTGGGGCCTCCAGGCTGTGGGAAGACCCTCCTGGCAAAGGCAGTAGCCACTGAAGCACAGGTGCCATTCCTGGCCATGGCTGGTTCTGAGTTTGTGGAGGTCATTGGGGGTAAGGATGAATGGAGTAATGGCTCATGTCATTTAACAACTTGAATTCATGCTTCTTTTTTTATGTTGATTAATTAATGAGTTTAACATTATGTGATTATTTATTATATTGTATCTAAAACTATCCAATACAATTTCTTTATAACATGTGGGTCTGTTCTACTAAGAGATATTTTCAGAAAATCAGCTGTTGTTCTGCCCCTTTATAAATATTCTAAATGTATTATTGTGTTTAGGCCTCGGTGCTGCTAGAGTGAGAAGCCTCTTCAAAGAAGCACGTGCTCGAGCGCCCTGCATTGTCTACATAGATGAGATCGACGCTGTTGGCAAGAAACGCTCCAACAACATGTCAGGTTTCTCCAACACCGAGGAAGAGCAGACTCTCAACCAGCTACTTGTGGAGATGGATGGTTAGTAGAAATTGTTTTAGAGCAAAACATTTGGCATCTGTAACGCACATGAGATGTTATATGAACATTTCTCTTTTTCAGGGATGGGGACAACAGACCATGTCATTGTCCTGGCTTCAACAAACAGAGCAGACATCTTGGACAATGCTCTTATGAGACCCGGCAGACTGGATAGACACATTTTCATTGATCTGCCTACTCTGCAGGTCACCAATTTGATTGTATAATATATATATAAATGGTTTTGTTATGTTTATAAATGAACATTACACTTATTAAAGATTGGGACAAATCTTTTCCAGGAGAGGAAGGAGATCTTTGAACAGCATCTGAAGATACTGAAACTGACTCAGCCAGCAAATGTTTACTCTCTTCGTCTAGCTGAATTAACCCCAGGCTTTAGTGGTACACATTATTTCATATATATTCAGTATATATTGACCCATAAGCAAATCAATATAATGTTTATATAATATAATGACAATGTTTCATTCATAAACATGTATAACGTATTAAAAACCATCTGATCTTTTCAGGTGCAGACATTGCTAACATTTGTAATGAAGCTGCCCTTCATGCTGCCAGAGAAGGCTTCAAGTCTATTGATACGTTCAACTTTGAGTACGCTGTGGAAAGAGTCATAGCAGGTACAAGACTAAATGAATGGTAACGGCAGCGCTATTACAAGGGGACACTCTTTTGTTTCATTTGAACTGCGTCGGTAGATTTGACACAATGGTTGCTTGTGTGTGTGTGTGTGTGTGTGTGTGTGTATGTATGTATGCGTGTGTTCATTCAGGGAGTGTTAAGAAAAGCAAAATCCTATCCAAGGAAGAGCAGAAAGTGGTTGCTTTCCACGAGTCCGGCCACGCTGTAGTGGGATGGCTGCTGGAGCACACAGAGGCACTCATGAAGGTAGCAGTTCACATATTCTCTTCTTCCTCCCGGCCACATGTGTGTTCAGCTGAATGCATGTGGATTTATGTTCTGCATGCTTATAACCATTGAGGGGGTGAATAGAGACGTGAAGTTATTGTGTATAGAAAATCACAAATGTTCTAAATGATTAACGTAGCAAAAAATATAAGCAGAAGGAAAGACTAATGGCGCTTTTCTACTGCATCGACTCAACTCCCGTTGGGAACTTTTCCACTGAAGATAGTACCCATTCAGTTGTACCTGGTTGCCATAGCGTTAGCGTTGTTTGAACCACACCTGCGGTCGATTAGTAATCATTACATTTTGTATCATTTTTGAACATGTCCCTACCTTGTTGGAATGTCTTTCGGTAGTCGTGTGCAGCCAACGGTTCATAGACATCTTGGTCAACCATCACTTTACACAAATTGCCTTGCCCTGCGCTCACTAGATAATATTGATTATGTCGTCGACAACCGAGAACACTCTGCACTTCCTCAATTGATCACTCCTTGGTTTTGCATTTTGCCATCTCATAAAAGGTAAATACAGAACAGAGCAGGTTCTAGAAAAGGTATGTAGGTACCAAGCACTATCCCAACGTTTGCCCAATGGAAAAGCAAAAAATGCTAGTCGAGTTGAGCTAGTACCATGCAGTGGAAAAGATCCCAAAGCGAGTAGAGGTGAGGCGAGTTCAGTTGAGCTGGTACCACGCAGTGGAAAAGCGCCAAAATAAAAATACTGACAGCATAGTCCTATTAATCCCTCACTGGCTTGATGGCATTGTATTGCAGGTTTCCATTGCCCCGCGGACTAATGCCGCGCTGGGGTTTGCCCAGGTCTTGCCTCGTGACCAGTACCTGTTCACCAAGGAGCAGTTGTTTGAGCGCATGTGCATGGCGCTGGGAGGCAGAGCTTCCGAAGCTATCACGTTCAACAAAGTCACAACAGGTTTTCTAGAACTAGCCAGCGAACGCTCGCACACAAACACACACTTACACACACACACACACACTTACTATATCGACGTATTGTGCAACATATGGACCTCTAAAACGTGTTCAGGCGTCTACAGAATTGCATGTTGTATTTACATGCGTTTTGCTGACATGAGAAAGTTAGACCATGTTGTGCTGCTTCTGTGTTCTCGTCTACCTGCTCGCAGCGATTTATTTTACTTTATTTAACCAGGAACGTCTTGACTAAGATGGGCAGCAAAAAGTAATATACAAAAATAAATTTAAATGTGTCTTTGGCTTCACAAGATTCCACAGAATATACGCTAAAAACATATCAAAACGCATAGGACAAGACACAGCTTACAATCTAAACACAATGACACAACAAGAGCTTCAAGTGAACTATAACAGTTACTGTACCTATACTCATTTAGAAACATTGACAAGGAATCGGTCCCAAAGTTTCTAATTAAATAGTGTAATTATATGAGAGAGAGAGAGAGGGAAAGAGAGAAAGTACCAGCAGGAGAGCGAGAGCAACCTATCGGACACTCAAAGCCCTGTGCACGATCGCCCCACATTCACCCATTCACACACTGATTTGTCTGCAGTCAACCAAGCCCTACTACAGTGTATACAGAAGAGACTTATGTAGCAGCCCAGCCAGTGACGTGGGCCGTCCTGTGCCGTACTGTGTGCGTCCACAGGGGCTCAGGATGACCTGCGTAAAGTGACGCGTGTGGCCTATTCCATGGTGAAGCAGTACGGCATGTGCAGTAGTGTGGGCGAGATGTCCTTCCCCGAGACAGAGGAGCATGGCGCCATAGGACGGAGGCCGTTCAGCCAGGGCCTGCAGCAGCAGATGGACCACGTGGGTTCCAAGTCTGGGCCGGCTGTGTGAACCTATGACTGTGATAGAAGGAACGATGTTCATCATCCCTACGTATTGATTTGATTTCTTGTCCTGTTTTAGGAGGCTAAGCTGTTGATAGCCCGTGCTTACAGACAGACTGAGAAACTACTGCTGGATAACAGAGACAAGTTGACATTAGTAAGACCCTGTTTTCCCCCCATCTTGAAATTGATGTTTGTTAGAAATGACCTTTTGAAATGTACTGCAGTGGGTTGAAACTGTATACTTGGCATAATTACATTTGCCAGGTATACAAAGTGATTTGGTTCTTTGTTGTTCCCCATGATGAATTATTCAAAGGGCTCATATAGTTACATTTTCCAGCTGTCATGTTGGACCTTTGTTCCTTCGAGCTTAACATTCTTGGTTGGGTATACGAGTGGAAGGGGCTGGATAGGTCAGAGACGATTATTTAAAATCCAGAAATAACTTCACGCCTGTAGTCAAATCTGACTTCTGAAACTTCCGTTTCTTGTCATTGGGGAATTTTGTCAAAATAGCATGTTAATAACTTATTATTAGTCTAGCGCTTTTGGAATTAGAATTGTATGATACAGGGACTTTAACATAACATATGTACATGATTCACTAATAACATGTTGGTGTTTTCCAGCTGGCCAATGCACTGTTGGAGCGTGAGGTGGTGAACTATGTAGACATCGAGGCTCTGCTAGGACCACCGCCCCATGGGCCAAAGAAGTTGATCGCCCCACAAAGCTGGGTGGAGGCTGAGCGGGATAAACAAGACACAGGAGAAGAAGAACCACCTCCACCGCCCCGCAAAGACAGGGAAGAAGAGGACTCAAACCCACAGCTGTTCTGACTTGAAACAGCATAGTGTTTTAGGGTCAAAGTAATTTGTGGCTTAGGAGAATGTGTAACCAAACTTACAAGGTTTGTCTTTCCAAATAAACTGTCTTGTTGGATTGGTGGACTACCATGCACTGGAAACAATATTGAACAAGCTAAATGTATGAACTATTATCAAAATGTTACTAACAACACTTAATAGTGAATATGTGTGTGGTTTTACATTGAGATACTTTAGTAAATCCATCCTCACTATAAAACCGCAGTGTTTTATCTTAAAAAAATGCTTTCTAAACTATTTAGCTTTGGGTTTATGGAAATATGCAGTACACAAAACATGGTTCCACAACAACTGAGTTAGTATCCATATTAAGATTTCAGAGGAAAATTATCATATTTGCAAATAGGTTTAAGTGCCACATGTTCTGCCACTAGATGTCACACTAAGCATCAGTATCACAGACCAAGACAAATGTGTGGGCCACACACAGCATTAACCTGTACTGCTGTACCCGTTGTGAAAACAGCAGAGTAGCTCAGATTACATACAGAGGGAATCATTCTCTGCTCATGACACATTACACTATATTTTAGAGCAGCAAAACTATTTTAGTAATGATATATCTTTACATAGAAATGATTTACTTGTAAATATATATATTTGAATAGAAAATAGTTGTTTGCTGCTATGTTATTCTTAAAGGACCTTTAACAATCTATCCATTAGTTTTAGATCTACATGCTGCAAACTAAGTTGAAGTCCAGTAGATATATTTAGAAGTGAAATGAGCAGGGTTGCAGCAAACCATTTGGAATGATATACATTACACAGTATAATCGAGTACATGCATGTTTAATATATTTTCTTTCTCCCAAAGACGATCTACAGAGTTGATAGAATAAATGTGAATAATTTATAAAAAAAAAAAACGAATGTACATCTTATTAGCAGCTCTCTATTTGTTTGATCCGTTTGAGATAGACTGCTTTTGTAAGTATAATAACTTTTTTAATAAAGTTTGTAAATACTGTGTATGTGTGTCTCTTAATTTATTTTAGTATTGCAGAAACTTAACAGATTTATGTATAAAGATAAACACATGCAACATGCCAATTCTATTTTATAATTAACAGTGAATACAAAACAAATTAAATATTTACATTTTATTATTTAAAAAGTAAATTTCTAATTAAATCAAAAATGAAAACAGCAATTAAAGCCTTCACATTATGTAGTACAATATGTATGTAAACCGTTTGAGCATTATTGAGTCCTCCTAAAGAATAATAGATTCTGGAACTGACAACATCACTAAAATATAGCAAAGCAAATGTTTTTATTTTTTTAAAATGACCACTTATATAAAAAAGAAACATATTAAAACATCTAGTGAATATCACAATGAATGCCAGACATGGGCATTTCAACAGTTCAACACACATTCCGTAATCCCTCAATGACTCTCGTATAACTTGCATTATTCTGATTTACGTGAGTCACATGTAAAGCTCCCTACCATGTAGGCTACAATTATCCATGAACTTTGCAGAGAGTCAATATTACAACATCAGTAATAGAGTGCATCCAGATACCACGTACATACTATAAAGACATAGGGCTTTCCATATCATATTTTAGCCCGCCCTCGGCCTCCCTTTGAAACACTGCAAACCTAAACTGTGTTGAAATGCATCCAGATCACATCTGCCTGTCCTGTCGATCAGGATGGGTCATACAGGTTAGCCAGCTTCTTGAAGCGTGGTCCCCAGTCATTGAGGTAGTCATAGTCCTGGTCTCCATCAGAGCTGCCTGACGCAATGGAGCTGAGGCTCCCGGCTAGGGATCCGTCCCCCTCGTAGTCGTAGATCAGCGCTGTGTCATAAGGAGGCACATTAGGATCATTGTCCGCCGCCTGCAGGCCCTGAGGAGAAACGCAGATGTGTGTGTTAGACCAAAGGGACCTCTCCAGAGAACTTTCTGGGATTCTGTATAGGCGCCCTGGCCAGAAGCTTCTCTCACGTCGTTGATGTAGTCCTCGATGTCAGTTGGGTCCGCGGGGGGTCTCCGCGGATAGGTCGGGGAGGGCAGGTTGTGTGGAGTGTCCCTTCTGAGGGGCTGCTTGCCTCGAGGGACCCCTGACACGGGGCAGAAAGACCTGGGAGTGGGGGGGCCGTCGGAGGGGTTCCACAGCAGGTCGATGTTGAAGGCGTTCTGGATGGATGGAGCGTAGGCGATGCCACAGGCTTCGTTCAGCGGCTCAGGCATTGGTGCACATGTTGCTAGCTAGGAGTAGCGCTCCAGTGTTTTCTGTGTGTGTGTGTGTGTGTGTGTGTGTGTGTGCGTGCGTGTGTCACCTCGTCCTCCTCTCCCCCTCCTTGCTCGTCGTAGTTGAAGACATTGTCCCGTATGTCGTCGTCTGATTCACCCATGAGCAGGCCGGCTCCTGCCTTGATGTGGCGGCGTCTGCTGCACGTGTTCACCGCCACAGCTAGCAGCAGCAGAACTGCAGGTTATGGAGGGCAGCGAGAGCGAGAGTGAGAGTGAGAGAGAGAGAGCGATACAATTATTTCCTTTTGTGCCCTTTCATTTGACCTCTGATAGCATATAAAGCTACTTCCATGCAGCATAACATACAGCTACTATTGTGTCTTTAACGCAAGCCTTACGCAGCAGCAGAGAGATGCTGGCCATGATGATGATCAGGGCGAGGAAGTTGATTCCCACGCTGGAGGCAAACATGGCCGCCGTCTCGGACCTGCAGCGCCCGACGGAGTCGCAGGGGCACACGGTGACGTTTACCTGGGCGTGAGCGCCAAGGGCGGGGCTGCCCGAGTCGCTCACGTGCACGATCACAGTGTACTGCCCCGCCTCCAGCTCCACCAGCGACTGGAGCTGAGCATGGGTCTCTGAGAGGGGCAGGGAGCATGTTTGGTGAGCCAGCAGGAAAATAAAAGAGGAATAAGATAGTATCGATTGAGCAGGCATATGATGACACAGGCTCTGCTCGCTTTGCCTTGCCATTGAGTCTTGCGATGGTCCAGTTGATGGACAGGTCGTCCATTTGGAAGATGAAGGGCTCGGCCTGTGGAGGCGAGTCTCCGTCCACAGCTGTCAGAAGTAGGGCGGAGCCCAGCCGGTCGACACCCTGGCACACGGTGCCAATCAGGGGGACGAGCTGAGGTGGGAAGTCATTGGTCTCCAGCAGAGTGATGGCCAGTGAGGCTGTGGTTGACACACCGCCAGAGTCTGCACAGGTGAACACGGCTGGTTAAGATGGCTGCCACACGGTTAAACATGTAAACAGCAAGTGTGTTTGTCTTGTATGAAGGCTTAAAATCTTATTGCGCTCGTTTCAAGATAGTTTAACACTTATTTATTTAATTTATTTTCTGTGTTTCATATAGTAATTAAAATAAATGTGAATATTTTGTTTTTAAGAAATAAAATAAAAACATTGCATGTCCATATTATTAGCAGCTCTGTCGGTTTAATATGCCTTTATTTTACTTAATTTATAATAAATGTACTGTATTTTTATCAACTTAAATGGATGCATGATGAATGAATGATAGGATGGGATGATTCAGGTGTGTTTTGCAGTACTTTGCATACTGTATTATGTAATAGTCAAGACGTGTCATCTCTTAGCCACATGCAAACTGACCTATGGCCTTGACAACAGCATTGTAGACATTGTTTCTGATGTGAGGGGATCGGATGTTGAAGGCTTTTCTAGCTTTGATATCTCCCGTCTCTCTGTTGATATCCAGCCACCCATCTGGATCATTGCTGATCTCATACCTGCCAGAAGAAGACGCTGTATGTTTTACACATAACCTCACTCACCTTCACACTAATAACTACACATATAAAATATATATTTAATATATTATATATATATATAAGACAAGGAGGAGGTGCCCTGCCTTAGTTCAGAGTTATCAGGGTCATAGGCGATGTTGCTTCTCAGCAGTGTGCCGGGCTGCACCGACTCTGGCACCACAATCTGCATGGGGTCTTCCCTGAAGTGCGGAGCCTCGTTCTCATTGGCCACGATGACCACCACCGTGGCGCTGCTCGCTGGGCCGTTGGGGGCCTTGGTGCTCAGAGGAAGGACGTTTTGCACCGTCACAACCAGCCTGTGCTCTCGCTTAGCCTCGTAGTCCAGAGGCTTCAACACAGACAGGGAACAATGCAACGTGTGAAACCGTGTTTTTTTTTAAACATATTTTATCTATAAGTCAGCCACTAGATGGTGCTTTTGTATTACAAAACAGACCAGCTGCAATATAAAAGGTGTAGTCAGCTATTGCAAGCTATTTGTAAGGTAAGTATCTCCTCTCGTGTCGCTAGATTACTGTTCACTGTGCGTGCTGATTAACTGGAACATTCCATCATTTTTTTGGAACCAAAAGTACGTTTACATAGTGTTGGTATTGGAGAGGGAATTCAACTAGCCACTAATCTATTTGCCTCTACATCAACAAGGGTCGGTAAAATAAAGTAGGACCAGCAGTTGATCAGCCACTATATACCCAGATGACACAAATGTCATGGTTGCCATTCTAACATGGAGGAAGAATGTGACAAGTATGTGACAAGTTTTCCCAGTGTTGCCGTTACTGTACCTTCACCACCATCACAATGCCCTGGTTGGTGATGGGGTCTGTGTTGACAGCAAAGTGGCCACTGGGGTTGCCATTGGCGATTGTGTATCTGGCCTCCCAGTTTCCTGTCCCGTGGTCATCCCTGTCCGTCACGTTCAACCGTCCAATCGCAAAGTCCTTCCTGTTCTCCACCGAGGACATGCTGTACTACAGGCACCAAACGCATAACAAGGACATAGTGATACAACCAAAACGATAAACGTTATTATTATTTAGTAAATAATACTCAATATTAATATTATATTAGTATTATAGTGAAATTCAATTTGGTTCAATTCATCATTATCTATTAAATTAATTACTAACCAAATTAATAATAAAATATCAAGGCATATCCACTTTTATCCAAGGAGACTCACAGTGAGTACAAGTATTGTTCCTCATGAATACAGGTGAGGCCCCAACACTTACCATGTTGGGGCTGAACTGTGGGGCGTGGTTGTTGATGTCTGATACATGTATGATGGCTTCACTCTCACTTGTCAACCCCATGCCTGACATGTCAGCAACCTGCAGCTTCAAGATGAAACTTTTCACCACCTGGAACATAACAATTCACCCATATTCTCAGACTTTCACAGTAACCAGTTGAGGGAACACGCTCTGATTCCATTTCAATTCAAAACACCATTGTCTCCAATATCCTGATATGGAAGTAGCGCCTCCTACCTCTCGGTCCAGCCCTACATCTCTGATGTAGATGGCCCCGGTGACGTTGCTGATACCAAACATGGTCTTGTTCACAGCGTTAGGAGGCACGCTCTGCTGGTCGATGATGGTGTAGCTCAGAGCAGCGTTGTCTGTTGCCGGGTCGTCCACATCGGAAGCCGATACTGACATCACCGATGTGCCTGTCAGAAACATTTCAGAAATCATCCCCATGTTTACTTCATAACGTATGTGCCTGGCCTTCAAATCAGCACAGGGAGAGTTATGTATTACATATTTAGAGGTCAAATGCTCCAAATGTGTACCTGGGACGGAGAACTCAGGCACAGTGCCAATGAATCGGTTCTGGGTGAAGGCAGGTTTATTGTCATTCTGATCCAGAACTACTATCTCTATGGTGGTGGGGTTCTCCAGTCTTTCCCCACTAGGGGACAAGGCAAAGGCTTTCAGCTACACACACACACACACACACACACACACGCACACACACGCACACACACACACAGTATATGACCACATTTTGTTGACCAGCAAACACATTTACAGGCATTAAGATATGTATGTAATTATTATATTGTTTTTGTAGCTGCAAGCAAAAGCTATTTTCACTTAATTTGATATGATGGAAACTTTGTTTATAGCTAAAGAATAGCAGCAGTGCTGGCATTAGTATGTCAGTAAACAATATATAAAGGGCTGTTCTGTAGAACATTATGTGATACGGTGCAGTGTGAGTTATGAGTTATGTGATGGGAATCATGTTTAACCTTTTCCCACGTTGCACATAAAGCACCCTTACAATCTGACCTTATGTCACCAGTGCCCTAGCCACTGAGATGCGTTCAGAGACAAATACATGCAACAGTGAATCACGGTTTATCTGTTTCTCAGTATACACTATGAACATGTGCTTCTGAACGCTACCTCCTCTCCTTCCTTACCGTGAAGCTGTTGTGTTTCTCCCTGTCCAGCGGCTTCTTGCTGCGAATCATTCCCGATTTATCATCGATCTCGAACAAGTTCTTGGGTTCCTGGTCCACACCGGGGCCTTCCAGCTTATAGATCACCTCCCCTTTGAAAATCTTATCTGATTTGATCTGGGAAGACACAGAGGAGACCATGCTGGCGAGGAGAACATCACAGGGAAACACCAAACGTGTGTCATGAAGACAAAAGGCTTGAAAGTCAAAATGGCGTTTGACCTACAGTATTAAACAGGAGGCAGTTTTCAGAAGCATTAAAAGCTAAGTGTGGGTAAACATGCACGTGTTTTAAAATTGGTTTCCAAAGTATTTACGCCAAGCATATTTTTTTTATCTATGGTTTTCTTATCTGCGGCCAAAGTTAATTAAAATGTTGGCATAGCATATATTCCGCGTGGCCATTATTGATAAGGAAGCACATCTTATTGGTCTATGATAATCACTCTATTGTAAAAATTAGGACCACTCTTTAATCCTGTTTATAGATTTGTCAGGCACTTATCTTTAAAATGCATCAAATGTTCATGGCCAGAATAATAAATCAGCTGATACTATCATATTTTATTTTCCAATAATTCAGAGCTCTGACAGCATCGACATTAAAGTTAATAATGATTGTATAATTATAATGCTTTTTCTGCAATATGTCTATAGCAGTGCACCAACACATAGTGTATTGTTATGAATGCAATACATTACAGTACATCCAACATCAATCAAGGGGCTAATTAGTCTCTTTTAAAATACATAGATCCATCAGAAAATAGCCTGCTTGGAAACCCCTCTGTTCATTGGCCTAAAGATGGAAAACTCACACGACAATGACATCTATCTATAACTTTAGCAGTTGTTTACAGACTGGTGTCTCGTTTAAGGAGCAGTCTGTTTCAGCTCTTATGAGACTATCATTATTAAACGCTTTATGCCTCACTGCATTTTATGGCTTTCTAAAGTGTGGGGACATAAACATTAACAATATGTAATCTCTCAGTTGACTTAAACTTTTATTCAGCCCTCCTTAAGGAAAACTATAGAAATGGCAGGGAAATAACTGTTTTTGTAACAGTTATTTGTAATAATAATAACTGGGAAAGACAGTTTGTCTTTAAACTGTTTATGTGGGAGCAATTAGGGCCTTAGCAGCAAACATGTGTTTGTATTTTCATGTAAATAAAAATGTGCGGTGCTACTTTTTTGTTTCTGGTGTTAATGTGTCACACCACAAATGTCTTCAGTTGTATTTCCTTTGTGGGTTTCAAAGCAAAATACAATTGTTTATACAACGAGCGGCTGTCATTCCTCATTACAGCTCTCATAGGGTCTCCCCCATCCTTACAGTCACATGCAAACCTGTGTTTCAAACAGTGAACTAAGGCAGAATGTGTGGGTTAGCTTGCTATAACACAGTCAAGCAAATCCATCTTACCTGGACCAGATCTTCTGGAAGCTTTTTGCTATTTTCAGACACCCTGATTGGAGGGATAATCCAGTCCCTCTTAACCCTGACCAATCCACTGCTTCCTTGTCTCCATGGGTAAAGGACATGCAGTGAGAGCTCTTTGTGTGGGCTTTCAGAAGAGCTCCCAATCTGAAGAAAACAATAGTTAGAGCATGGTTTAGTCAAAATAAAGCAGATTCTACTGTATTCCTAAATGTAAGAAGACAAGCAACACGTGAATAGATGATACACTCCTCTCTACGGTATAGTTTAGGAAATCCCTAAAACCGCATACTTACTAATACTAAGTCCATACTACAATAGACATCCTCAGGATGTAACATATATTAATGATGTCACTTTGCAGCTGTTTAAATTCACGTCAATGTTCCCCATTGTGTCAGCGATACACGTCTGTGGGCCTGATGGAATGGGCCTGCGCTAGCTCTGGCCTAACCTCCTGTCTCTCCTGTGGAATACATAGGATTGCTCGGGCCAAAGGGGAAGCAGAGTTATGGCTCTAGAGTTTCACTCACTAATTCAAAGTCTTCGTCGGCCCCCTCAGATCTGATCAAATTCATTTTAGGTCTGGGAAACACAAACACTCTTGTTGATTCCAACATAGATGCAATACACACTCATTAATTCGCCACATTGCTGTCTAATCCACAGACACAAACACACACACACACATGCGCAGACTGCAGCAGCTGTCGACTATGGATTTAGACTCCTGTGCTTTCCCACCCTTACGGCCACTCACATGCACAAATTCCCCTTTATGCTCAACTCTGCACCTGACAAGGGGCTGGGGGTCCCCTTACGGATCTGCGTTTGGTGTCAGAATTCTTCCCACACATGCTCATATGTACGTGCTCACAGTTACATGCATGCTCACGCACCAAATCAGTCAGCCCCATTACACAGATTCCCAAAGAAGTATGCATTTTTACTAAATGTTCACCTCCATCAATGTGATGGACTTAGCGCAAAAACTGCTTTTGCTAACTCCATAATATATACCCACAGACAAATCTTTGTTATACACTGCTGCTTTGCCATTAGCCTGCCATTGCTGGACAGTGTGTAGGAATGCCAACCATGGCTGGCATGTGTCTGGACAGGCTAATCTGCTTTGTATTCCCGACCCTTGCCTATGTAACTGGCGTGTCCACCATTGAGATGTTACACTGCCATCCACTCCGATAGGACGCTACATTCTTAGAAATGGCTTCTGTGTCCCACTTCAAAACCTTGGCAGAGAAAACTAACTTTTTCCGTTCTCGTTGAACCACACAAGCAACCGCAAATGTGAATTACCAGACATGACCTGTCCAAAAGTGACAACAAGAATGCCTGTGACATGTGCAGCCGTTCCAGAAGCATGGAGACAGGAAAGCTCACATCCACCTCATACCAAGACAGACATACTGTCTGTATGTCAGGACACACATTCCCTTAGTCATTGTCTTGCTGACGCTATAGTCTTATGGGTGGCAGGCAGTCCCAGCAAGCCACAAGCATAATGTCTTCACCAGGCAAGAACAGACAAACACCTAGGTGTCCTGTTACCAATTAGACAGAGGGGTTCCTTTCTGACAGACAGGGTGATGACCACACACAGATCAACTGTTTTAAATGATTTTCTCAGATATTTACAAGCTCACCTTTCACCTTATGCGTTTAGTGGGGGTTTTAGGAGCATTAACTGCAGAACCAAAGAAGATTTTGCCTTCATAATTAACTTGTAGCTTGATTGGTGCTATGCAGGTATAATGTTACATTGTGTTTCTTTTTTCTACTATCAATTGTTGTGTCCCATTAAAGATATAGTTATTTAAAGACATAGTTAGTCATTCTTGAGAACGCTTGCTCATATTTAAACTCTGTCAAAGCAAAAACTACTCTCCCTTCAATGCCATAGGGTGCTCCCTCAGAAGCTCCGCCCCACACATTGGAAATATTGCAAAGGCTATGATATTGTTGATGTACGCAGGTCTGCACCACTTTGTTTGTGTTCCTATGGAGCCTTGGCTGTGTAGAAGTACACGCACAGAGAACAGTAAACTATAGCGGACCGCAAGGAGAAAAAAAAAACGATATACCTTTAAATCGGTATTGTATTAACATAGCTATTACAATATTTGTCATAAGGTACAATCTAAAGTGATTTGCAGGGGTAGTCCATCCATCCATCCATCTTCATCCGCTTATCCGGAGTCGGGTCGCGGGGGCAGCAGCTTCAGCAAGGGACCCC
>JAODTR010013116.1:0-27630 GCA_025399935.1 Amblyopsis rosae | reverse complement strand
GAGTGTGTCTGCGATGCACGATGCGCTTCCCAGACTAAGTACAGCACTTTACTAAACTGTAGTAAACTGCTGTAAAGTGTAACGTCTCACTGCCGTAAATACATACACTCCCAAAGGCTACAACCGGCTAATATGGGGCTGGGGGACTTTGTGCTTAGATAGCGCACACGTACTACATCAGACGTCATATTCGATGTGCTAGCCTCATGAAAAAAATAAAATGTAAACATTGCGGTTTGCAGTACCGGCGGTTGCTTGCCACGGCCTGCGGTTGGGTTAGTAACACCGCGGTATTGCAATATTGCGATTATCGCGACAGCCCTATGTGAAAATGCTAATTAAAAAAGTCTGATACACTTTTTTTTTTTTTTTATAAAATTAAACACTAACATGGAGCTACAGAATGGAAAAATGGTTGGCATGCTCAAACTGTAGGTAAACACTTTCACAAAAACTATCAAAAGGCATACATCTGATGTCATCTTTTATTGATTGTTGTTTTTTGGTATCGTAAGGGCTGTCTGCCTATACAGTAGCTACATTTCTATGTCTATGGGGTTTGTCTTTTAAGGTCATACGATTTTCAAGAATAATCCAATATTGTTTGAAATATGTTGATAAGTTTCTTGTAGAGCACCATTTGTGGTTTGTAGCACTCAATACAATTGAGTAATCACAAAATCCTGAACTTGTGTAGTAAAATTAAATTTATTAAGAGTTCAAAAACAATTTTGAGAATTTGGGTGTTTATGAATGTTTAATTGTCTAAACCTGGGATGGGGATAAATGGTAATTGGTCTGTTCAACTGTTAGTGCCAATTATATCATTGCCTAATTATCCACACTTTACACTATTTGGCTTGTCTTGGTTCTTTACCCAAGTATACACACTTTATCCCTGGAAAAATAATAGTTGTCTGTTTCCAATATCATAAAATGATTATGCTTGGATATGATATGGATTATACATATGAATCCTTTGTAGTTCTGCTTATGAAATTTGCCTCAGAATGTATAAACTGTATTATTTATCTACTGTATACCAAATACGGGCTATGCAGGGATACAGCGCTGGTGATTTGTTTTCAAAGCACTTGTTAATGTGTTTGCTATTTTATTATATCATATATTTGTGAAACGTTGTCGATTTTATACTATCTCTTAACCCAAGCTGTGCTATATTAACAGATAAACTGTCATGTGCTAAAGAAGAGTACCAGAGAGTAATGCAGATGCTGGATCAGACTTTTGCAGAGATATGTAATCTTTGACCTCAGTCTTATCCTCACTCTGTTTTTACCTGCACCTGAGCTGTGTCTGTGCCAAGGCTTCTGTATCTCATGGGACCTATAAAAACGGGATGTTCTAGATCTAGACCCAGGAAGCAGACTCTGCATGAGGTAGCACAAACACACTGTTGACAATTAATTTATGCAGTTTGCTTTTTTATATACTTCAGTAAAAGGAGATGGGGGAATTGGAAATGCACTATATGTCTGATACATTTGTATTTTTTGGCAGAATTTGCACTTTTGGGTAGCATTTATACTATATTGCACGTAAGCATGTAAAGCCATACTGTTAACCAAGGGATTCCAATTATTACTTTTATGACGCTTTAAAAAACAAAATTGGAGATTCTGTAAATATATTAAGGGGTGCTTTGTAACTCATTTTTTGCCATTTTATCTTGGAATGTCAATTTAAATAAAATAATAAAATAGTAACATACTAAACAAACCTGTATTTCAGTTTTGAGCTGTGTTTGGCTGTGGCTAATATAAGTTAGTTAACCTATACATACTGTGTAAACCAACTGAGTTGAACTATAAATGTTTTATGAAATACGCCATTAGAGACAATGTATTGTCTCATTTTACTTTTTACTTGTATTTATAATGTCAGGTATAATCTGCCAGTTCACAATTTGAAAAGATGTAGTACCTCCTTTCCACTAGGGGGCCGTCGCCACCTCACAGAGCATACCCACCGAAGGTGAAAGTTCACTGCCAGTTTGCAG
The DNA here is from genome assembly GCA_025399935.1 of Amblyopsis rosae. Taxonomy (NCBI): domain Eukaryota; kingdom Metazoa; phylum Chordata; class Actinopteri; order Percopsiformes; family Amblyopsidae; genus Amblyopsis; species Amblyopsis rosae. The sequence goes on along the minus strand of JAODTR010013116.1, from coordinate 25,610 downwards.
TGGAACCCGAAGCGTCCACGATTGAACAGAAAATATGGAAATAAATCCAGATTTGTCGTTGTATGCACATGATAGCAAGGCAGAATATATACTTAGTAATGTCGCAGAAGTGGTTGAGAGAATTCTGACATTCGTCCCAACAAAATCACTATTTCGTATCGCAAGGTAAGGTAAAACGTGAGCGCTAGCAACGGTAACGTTATTGCTAAATGCAGGCTTGTATGAAAACTTGATGTTTTACTAATATTATCTAGTGTTTTATTTGTTTAGTTGTACAGTTATAATCTAATGGGGATATAGTGTTTGTGAGATTTATAATAGAATATTTGTCTAGTAGGTAGAATAGTCTGCTTGCTAACAAAATCACAAAATCAAAATTAACACTATTCTGCCGTTTGTTAGTGTTTGTAGACTATGGAGAAACTGCGCCCGCAGAGTGCTGAGGGTTCAACAGAAGCTGTCCTGGGTCTCGACTTGTGATCCGCTCAATACCGATGTGCATACTCTCTCTAGTTGTCTGGCTGAGGCAGTGGAGGTAAACTAGTGGAAAATATTAGAGCTAATATGGATGATGAGTTTATAGTCTTGCTGTTTTAAGGCTATGAATGAATGAGCGTTTCAAATGGTCTGACAAAGGGCTTCTTAATGACACGGTTTTGAACCATCTTTTGTAGTTATGGATTGAAATTGATGTTTACCAATATTTTAACTAATTATTTTCTAAAATTACAGAATGTGTTTCTACTGCCTAAAACAGTTCTAGCAATGATGGACTTTGAAACATTCAGTGGCCGAGAATCTTGCTACAGACAATGTAAAGGTTAGTAACATCATGCAGTACTGCACAGTAATTCATATATATGTATATGTGTGTATATATATGTTCTATGAATTATACTTCACATTTTCTCATATACCCATGTATGCCAATTAGTTACATCAGAGCTGGTGCCATACCAGACAACGTAATTATTTAATAACCTAATTTACAGAAATAATTTTGGCAAGAAAATTGCCAGATACTACAATTAACTTATTTGGCCAATCTTGTCAAATAAGTTAATATTAGTGTCTGTATCATATCTGACACATTTCTTAACATCGAAAGGCTCTGTTTGTTGCTTTCAAACGGCTTAAATAAACCTAAAGCAGAGAATAATTTGCACTAAGGACTTGGCAGGAGAATCATGTTCAACTCATCAGCTTCTTGCATGCCTATAAACTCAGTCTCATGCCTCTGCTTATGTTGGCAACGTGACAATCCCTGAGGTGGGACTTGTCGTGTTGAATCCAAAGAGCTCGAAGCTAGTGAATCTTCACTCTCCTCAGCTACTTTTCAACAATCCTGGCATAACTTCCTAGTCACAACACAGACATCTGTTGTGATCTTTCAGACTTTCTATATTTAACTGGACACATCAATCATATACAGATAAGGTTTATGCTTTTTACAAGTCCATTTTAGATATGGGAATCGCTGCTTGTATGCTTTCTGTACTGTAAAACTGTCCTTATTGTGAATGTGGTGTGTAGACTCAACTTTTACTACACTGCTGATGTGGTGCAGACCACGCCCTGCCATAGGCCACTTTAAGGCCTCTGTACATGGGTTGTCTTGATTTATCGGCTTAATTATCTTGCTTGTCATGTGTTTTCGTTAAAATATGACAGTATAGAGTAAACACCACCTCTGATATTGAACTTCAGTTTAGTATAGAAACATACATTTTTTTTCCAGTGGAGGCTTGTTTAGCAAATCAACTGGATATGGTTTCCTGAACCACTCAAGTTTCCTCCATATTCCCCACAGCGAAAAGGAGTCGCCACAGTCCAGACATGGCGGAGGAACTCGAACGTCTGTTTCCCAAAGGCTGTGACATCGTGGGCATTACAGCACCAGGGATAGTCTGTAAGTTCCGTTCATCTATTGTGGGGAAACTCATAGAATAATTTTAATCGATTAGAAGTATAAAACACAAATTGTAAATCTGACTTCTCCACTCCCTGTGTGAATGCAGAAACCATGCTCATTCTCATGAGAGTTATGAGAAATAAATGTTTAGTCTACAGTAAGGTGCTGTATTAATAGACATATATTGTTGTGGTCAACTGCAGATCTACCACTGAGCAAGATGGCACATATTAGGAGGTTATGTTGATGTAATGTGTATCTAACTCTTAAGACATGTCCCAGGTCAAAGTTAACTCTGCATGTAGCATTAGGCCAGTACAGTAATTGACATGGAAAGTATTCCCAGCTTTATGCATAATGACAAAGGTATACCCCTAGGACCCCAATTTAAGCCATGTAAACATTTTGGTAGGAGATACATTGTCTTCTGTAATAAGGGGCAATAACCTCACATTTTTAAACACATTTCCTCAAGAGAACAATAAAGTATATATCTATCTCAAGTCCGTCCTTTGTGTTATTTAAACGTGTGATTTATTAAAGAACTGTGCCGTAAACGCTGTATTTGCTAGATTCACTCAGTGCAGCCACACTCGATGTTTACCGTACATAGGCCTGCAGTAGGCCTACCATTCCTTTTGGAAACACGATGTTCTGCCCCTATTACACTGTTCTAGCTAATTCAAGATCAGGTGTTAGTCTACCTTTTGTCAGAATTACATTTTCTTCAAATTATCAGATGGAAACCCGTTTTAACTACGACAATTAGTTTGGGGTACGTCCATAGCTTATGCTTCTCAATTTTTGATTGATGGCGAGCGGCATAACCACACATTGTATTGAGTGCAAAGTCGACTCTGTGTGTTAAGTGTTCTCCACTCTGTTTGCAGTGACGCCCAGTGGCTCTTACACAAAGCCTCCCCAGGAGCACCAGGACGGTGAGGCGAGCTTCGCCATCATGTTGCCCAGTATGGAGGGTGTCAAAGTCAGGCCTTTTCACTTGTGCAAAAACACCATCTCCCAGTCAACCCTGCAGGAAGCAGGTAGGGGGCGGCTCAGCTGTTCCTTGGCATGTAGTGCTGTGTTCCACATTTAGTCGGATCTGGGGAACGTCTCACTATGCTTTTAAGCTTGTGTCAAGATGGAAAACATGGACGCTTGTTGCATTCCAGCATTGTGAACTATTGCCATTCCTGTGTTTAAATTTTTTTTTAAACCTTGTTGACTTCAGCCATTAAAACAGCTAATGACAATAATACATTTCAGTTGTATCTTTACATATATAATCGTTCGTATATATTTAATAATGTAGTTAAATCTCAAGTTTTAGTTTTTTTTACAAATAAGTATTACACTTCTGTAACCCAGGTTACTGTTACTCTAAATATTAGCATTCATATTACATTTCATTATCACTTTAGTATTGTGGTTTGTCCTTGATCTACAGTTATAGATTCTTATTTGAAAAAACTGTTGTAGGCTATGCAGTAGGGCTGTACGATTTGATCAAAATATATAATTGCGATTAGTTTGACAAATATTGCGATATAGTAAGCAGCTCTCATAATTCTGTTTACTTTGTTATCAAAGGTTAAACGTGCTCTGTACTATAGTATTAAATACTGTATGTAAATATACAATATAGTAACCTGACATGCCGCATGGATTTATAAACTTGTTGTCAAGCACGCAGTGCGTGAATATTATTTATAAATAATCGCAAGCTTTTGTGGTTCACAATGTGTTAATTGTGCAGCCCTTCTATGCAGTCATGATGTAGGCTGCTGAGAAGGCCTTAGGAGAAAAAAAAAAAAAAACGGTTTGACAGTTGGTTCGCAAGAGAGAGAATGGACTGACTTTTGAAACGGACAGAATAAAGGCCGCCGCCCACTGGCAACATTGTGTTGAGAAAACTCTCCTGAGATTCCCAAGTGGAATTCTGAGATGAGGAATACATTTTATATACTTATATACTTTTCCACGTTGGATATCGGAACGTCCAAGTTTCCGAGATGTGCTTGAATGCAGCACAGGCCTGGTTAAGCAGTGCACGTCAGGCTGCATGTTGGTGATTTATGTGCATCCTCCCGCCCCTCAGGGTTGGTGGATAACCCGGAGCTACGTGTGGTGCTGCTGTTTGTCAGCGAGGCATTCAAGACTGGGGCGGTGCGCTTCCTCAACCAGGTCCTGGAGCCACTGGCCAAGAGTAAAGCTCTAATCGCTGGCGGACTGGTGGAGAGTGCCTTTTCTCCAGCCAGAGACTGGTAGGTCACTCTGAATACATGCACGTCTGAATGTCTGCTTGAAGTCAGATGTTTAATTTGCATAGTACATCAAGTGTACCTCTGCTTGACAAAGGGAAATGTCGCTTTAAGGTGTCCTTGTTCTCTGGCTAATAAAGCCATAAACAGTAACTCAGGCCATTTATGTGGGGAAAACATTCATCAAAGTAGGTAGTGTTTTCCGGGTGACCCTGACATGCAGATGACATCAATGTACAGTGGTAACAAAGTATTCAAAGCCCCTACAGGTTTTGTACACATAATTGATTTGTAGAATTAATCTCATATTAAATAAAATTGCCAATTATCTACACTTATTAACCCATAGTGAAGGGTTTTGAATACTGTCAGAAGCCACTGTGCATAGAGCTAGCTAATGTCATTGTTTTATTTCTGTGACTGAGCTCCTGGGACTTCATTCACATCTCTCCTTCCATCTCCCCTTAGCTGTGGCCAGGGCTCCTACGGCGTGGTGGGCCTGGCCCTGAGCGGCCCCAGGGTCCAGGGGGCGTCGGTGCTCCTGGACCAGGACGTGAGCTGCCCCGGCGCGGCCGAGGCCACCATCCGCCGCCTGAAGGCGGCCAAGCTGCCCGAGAGCAACACCCTGGGCTTCATGTTCGCCTGCGTGGGCCGGGGCCAGAACTACTACCACGACCAGCGCAACGTGGAGGCGGACGCCTTCCACAAGGTCTTCCCCGGAGTGCCGCTCTTCGGCATGTTTGGCAACGGCGAGATCGGCTGCGACCGCATCGTCAAGGACGACTACACGCTGTGCGACAGCGACCCGGAGGGCTTGCAGCACGAGTACACCACCGTGATGACCCTGGTGCACCTGGGCTGACCCCCACTGCCCGTGCGAACGCACCCGCCACCCAAGAGAGACTGGGGGGGTCTTATCAGGTCGTCGACACTGACGGCATGTGGTGAAACGGCATCACAACAGCCTGTATATAAATGATAAATAACCTGCCCAAATACAAGAAGGTTCCAGAAAGACTTTGAAGAAACATTGCTGAGCATCTCTTGTGATTTCTATGTTATATAGCCCTCAGTAAAATAAAGAACTACCCCCATTCTTCACCACACATTTTAAAAGGATTGCGGTTCACTACGTTATAATCGTGTATCACAGCCTTTGGTTTATTAATTAAATACCCCCCCCCCCCCCCCCTCCATATAGTTAGTTGCATATAGTTGTTATTGTGATCATATACGTTGTTATGCTTATAGTGTTAATGACTTGGTGTTACACCTGTGGGAACAATAATTGTTCTGACTTTGTTTCTCTACCTAATTGTGAAATTCCACTACGAGTGGATTGTTTCAATTCTTCTCTATTGCTGGTCAAATGGAAAATTCATCCTCAATTAGTATGTAAGTCTTTGTCAACAGTACATTGACAGTTCTAGGTAATGTGATTTTGTTAAAGTATTTTAAGAATGTTTGTTTAGTCTTAACCGTCCTGCTTTTTGGAGTTGCTTAGTCCGATTTAGGTCTAACAAGCAATAGCTCAGTTAGGTGATAACGATTTTGTGTGCGCTAAGATAATATTCCAAATTAATCTGACAACTAAAGTGGCTGTATAGGCTCTTCTGTACACAGTTTTGTAATAGTAGCAGTCGTTTGTAATTATACATTTAATATTCTTTAATATTGTCACACTGGAAACTTATCTATTCTTTGCACGTTTGATAAATGTTGAGGTGCCATTGTTTTGTACAACAGTGCCCTCTTTTGGATGCTGCTTGATATTGAATCATTCATATTCTCAAATGCCCCTGACACTTGTATAGTGCTTTGCTTTATTCTAAGTGTAAAAATATCCTAAGAGATAAACGTGCAGTTTAAATACGTTTTTGATCAAGTTCTGCTCTAAATCAAATTTTTGCTACTTTTGTTTTCAGTTAACACAAGCTGTATGCTGTCCAAACATCACTGATATTCATTCAAATTTGTATTGTAAACTGCTTGGCCTGAACACGCACTTTTCGACAGTATATGCCAAATCATTACATTTAATCTTCTGAAAATGTTTAAATAAATCACAAATACTATATGGTTTGTATTTTTATTATAGGCACTACACTATATTAATATAGCGAATGGGCATCATGTATTAGGCCTACAACATAAAGATACCATGCAGCAGACACGCTGTATTCAGTTTACTTTAAAGTAGGCAGGCTATAGCTAATTTCACATATTTGCGTAGGCAATACTGAGATGCCAGCCTACAACATTTTCTTGGCGTGCTGATGGAAAAGAGGATGCCTATAAGATTGATGTTCGCTTTAACCATCGACTGGCTTATCCCGATGAATGACAAACGGTTAAGCCAATTGCGAGGAAGACCTATATTCCCATCAGCAGGCTTTATTTTTAAGAAACCACATAAACGCTCGTAACACAGTAAAGAGACAACCAACCAAATATAAAGCTAATACAACAAGTGGAGCGATATCTTGTATGCTACCAAAGTGGCCTCAACGAGGGCTTCGCACCGAGAGGGAGAGAAACCCTTCACTCGTCTCACCACTGCGATCATTTTTACACCGCGATGTCGTGACCGGAGCGATGCAAATGTCACACTATTCATTGGCAACTGCAAGTCTGGCACGAAAACGTCAATGTTGTGATGGCGTTTGGATGGAATTAGCCGCCACATTCCAGCCGTACAAAGATAGCTAAAGGCTTTATTAAACTATCTGGACGGAGCCTTTCGAAGGCTTCCCTGCTGTGCTTGCGGGGCAAGCCCTCGGATGAAGAAAAGGATCGGAACCGGGACACAGATCAGTTATAGGTCGGTCATGGACACTTGAAGGCTGATGAACTTGGCCGGATGACGATGCTTGCATTTGAGCTCCAGCCCTCCTTTGGTTTAGTACTGGCGTCCAGGCAGCATCATAAGGGGAGCTTGCCCAGCGTGGAAGTCGCAAGGATAGCTGTAGCCTACACACACAGTGGTCCAGTCTCCTGCTGCTTCACTTGTGATCACCGCCTAGGGAGAGGTAAGCATTGTCGAGGGGCAGCGGGAGGCACACTGTCAATGTAAATCTGACAGGTAGGTCCTTTTGCCTTTATAAAGACTCAACACAAAGACCAGGGGCATCCTGTAGGATATATCACAGACCGTTCTCTCACTTGGATGTTGTGGGGTTGATCGAGACTAAGTGAAATGGTGTTGTCTAACAGTTCTGGAGATGCAATCACAGGAGCCATGAAAACCAAGCTGCCGAGACGGTGCGCGCTTTGTGCAGTGAGCAGAGTGTAATTTAGTCTACATGCTTTATGATCAATTTCAGGTTTATTAAACTTGTATTTAACAACTTAATCAGATATTTGATTTAGCATATTTTCCAGATCATTATATTACTATAGGGTTATTAAGCCAATTGTTTTTCAACCTATAGTTATTTATTTGTTCTGTCTTTTTAGCGTTTTTATTTTACTCACGTATATCTGGGATCAAATCATATGTGCTTTTCTTTTAACAGAAATCTCGTACATTAAGATATCTCCAAAATAGCTCCAGTTTTTCTTCCAGACTATTTTGTCTAACTCTGTTTAATTGACACAGGCCTATAGTTAACATTGTAATTATTATTAGTAGGCTATTATGCATAGCCTATCTTAAAATATGACCATAAATAATGGACTATGAATAACAAAAAGAAGAAAATAAGTTTCTCAACATTGTTTTTTTATGATTTTTTTTATTTCTTTGATGAAAGACTAAGCAATCCATCCATGATTCAGGAGGATTTTATGGACCATACTGATGTCCATTGAGTTGTATTGACACTGGTGTTCTTCTCAGGGGCAACATGACTGTGTCTATCAGGTGAAAAGGTGCAGCACTGCAAACCCTGTGACAGCCTTCATCACCTCCATCGCTACACCACCTCTCGTTCTTCCATCACCCTGCAAACATGGCTCATGCTGAGTAAGTACCTCCTTCTCTGTTTGTCTGTATTCCATCCTACCAGCATTAAAACAACAGTGTACAGCAATAAACCAAAGCCATACTTATTCAAGAACGGTCAATATTCATTGTGTTCCTGTACATTTCTTATGGATTTGTGGATTTTTATTCCATGAAAATTCAGTACCACTGCAAATACAGTATATTTAATCCCAAACATGTGCTATTAATATACTATTCATAGAATATTCCTGTTGGAAAGTATATGACATTTTCAATAAGTAGGAAAAGCATTATATTTTGTACTAAACTTGTATAGATACTATAAAAGCTACAGACAATATTTATATTCTGCAGTCCTTGCTTCTTTAATACTTTAAGCCCATCTCTTTCCCTTTCGCCTTTTCGGCTGTGTCTATTTCCACAACGTGACCTTTGTTCATAGAGACATTGCTATTGGTCACGCATCTCTGACTCTGACCCTTGTCACCTATCGCTAGAATGCTAAACACGAGCGCACCCGTAGGCTCACACACACACACACACACACACACACACACACACACACACGCGCACACACACACACACGCATGCTGCAAACACAGGGAATTGTGCGTGTGCAAATCATACGCACAAAGTGAACAATATGTCTTCAAGCAGTATGGAGGTCACACATTGAGCTTGCAAGGCCTCTGCCTCTGCCTCTGTGTGGAACCAGTACACAACAACTCCACATCCTTTTCAAACTGAGCTGGGGAATTCAATTTTAATATTAGCGGTGAAAAAATGTAATAGGTGAATGAAATGATGGACTGAAAATATAAATGTATAATACATTTTGGCAAAAAAAATGTGTCATGTTCCATTTACATCGTGACCATATTAATAAATGAAACATGTTGTGTTTTGACTGCTAGGTAAAAAGATTTTTAAGATGCCTGTTTGGTTCAAAACATTTTACATTTGGAAGATCCCTATTTGGTTTCCGGTATTTATCGTGTACCTTTTTATTATACCTTAATATACCATTATTTTACAGTTTAAATTAATCTTATACCAATCAAATATAGAACAAAAGTAAAATGAATGGATCGTGAAAATAATAGTTGTTATTGTGGCATTTCCGTTGCATATGTCTGTGCGCACAAAAAGTTAGAGGTGATGCGGAACATTGTTTCCCATTGTTCTGTCGACAAATGATTCTGCTGGCATTGCATGGTTTCCTAATTTGTCCCGTTTTAGCAAGCCACATTTATTCTCTTGACCTAGATTAATAGCCCCGCATCATTGTTCCATTTGCACTTGTAGGAGAGTACCTATTTTGTTTTCTGTCCCATACAAAGCTTATTTGAAATGATCATCCCAATATTACTAATGTGTCCCATTTGTGATTGAAACATTCATCCTAAACAAATTTGCACTTATCCTTTGGAAATGACTATAGCATACAATTGATCTTATGGGTGTTTGTGAACAAAAACTACTGACTTGGAGTCAAGGCTGCACGATTAATACAAATTATGATTTTCCTTGAGATTATTAAGAACAGTGAAATATAGCAATTCAATGGCAACTGCGATCTATATACACAGACTTTTGCAGCCTTAGGTGTAGTATATACACATACATGATGCAGTTGTAAATTAATCTTGCTGCAGGATTGGCAATATGCAATACTGACCCATAATTAGTACCAGACAGTTCTTTGAAGACATTCTTAGTTTTATAATTGCTAGAACTTCAGTGAATCAAAGCTCATTTGGGAATTAACGGTAATGCAAAAGCAGATTTGAAGGTCACTATTAGTGGAACACCAGTTGTATTTTAATGATTCTCCAGAGATGATATCTGGTTTTTATAGCTTTAGGATTTGTTCATGCTCACAGATGCAAACCGAGCAAACATGAAAGGGATTGTGTGAAATCAGTTTCAAAGTGGATTTCCCTTTAAGACTCTGAAGGGCTGGACAAGAACATTCATCTTTCTCCCCATCTTTCTGCTGTTTACCCTCTTGTTTATTCAATGCCAATGGGAAGGTTGAGAGTCTGCATAGCACTCTTCATTTTGTTCCAAAGCATAGTAGTTGACAAGCAAACAATGTGTCTGTCAGGATAAAGGCCACTTGGAAGCAACCCCATATCCCCCACTAATTGTATCGTTTCATAAGGTTATTTTTATGAATAATCATATTGCAGTTTCTGATTCATGGAAAGGGGTAAAAGAAAGCATGTCCATGTTTTAAGGAGGAATGAAATATTTCATTTAGGAAAGAAATCACTTCAAAGATAGATACCTTGAATAGTAGTATACAGTAATACAGTGTATTCTGTATATTTACTTATACAAATCACAAGTCCTACAACTTATAGAGCAAACAAACACATTCAATGCCCATGTTTCCTAGCCTGGGAATTACATTACATTGTTCACTAATTAATAATTAATACATGTATAATTATATCAATACTTGTATTTATAAGGCTTGACTATGGACAGTACTCATTAGTAAAACAATAGAAGATAGTCTAGTCAGTTTAAGAATTGCGAAGCCCTGTAACTAAACACACTGTATATTCAATTATGTTTTTAGTTCCCTATTTTTAAAGGTGTCTTGAGAATTTACAAGTACTCAAATGTGGTTGTTCAGCACTGTTAAGCATTGTAAAAAAAGTCTACTCTGGGCCTTTACATTATGAAGAAATCATACATACTTTGTCTAAGTCTTTATCCACAAGGCCTTCTGTGCTACCCTTTATAGCTTGCAACTGTAAAGGTCAGATAAGAAACTGGCCGCACCATTGGCCAGATCGGACTATTGTGCAGTGCACCCATTCATCATAGTTTAATCTGTAATATTATTAATGAGCTAACCCAGCAAGCAGACTTCATTAATAATCTTTGGAGGGTTGATACGGGGGTTGTGTTAATAATATGTTGAGTTTATTTTTATTTTTACATTTAGTAATTGGCATATGCCAATAAGACAAAAAAATGCCTGCAACGGCATATTTTTGCTGGCCACAACTGATATCGCCGTCCTGCCCTCCCTGCTAACATTATATTCGGTTTGCCGTCTGCCGTGTTCCGTGTGAACGCAGCATAGCACACATTGATGCGCCATCTCCTTCAGCACCTGGTGGGAGCTCTGGACATATGGTCAGTATCCTCATGTTCCATCCAGCCGTGCTAGCCAAACAGTGTGACTGGACAGGCCTCTGATTTTTAAGTGGTTATGCGGCTGAGCAAACCTAGTGCAACGTTGGCCAGCAGGTAGCTGTGCGGTGTTAATCCTCACTCTCCGACACCTCACAGGACGCTCTGGCGACGCAGGCTAGGGCCCATGGGTTTCAGCCTCCCTTGTAGAGCGGCCGCTCTCTGCGTGAGAGATCAGGGTTTGATCCCCCGAGGGGGAGATTGAGGGGGACAGACAATCTAGTGTGACACTATAACAAAACATAACTCTTTGTTTGGAATTAAGTGCATTATTCAAGGCCAGGCATTTACCAGTATATAACATTTTCCTGAAATCACATCATCATTCTACAGTATTCCACAGTATAGTAAAAAGAGAAACCTAGTAAATAGTATTTCATTATATTACCTAGAGTTTTACTGAAACCACTTGCTCCTTGGTAAATGTAGGAAGCAGTAAATATTACCATTAAAATGTATGCTGTATCGAATTCAGATAATGGTGGATCTGATTTCAAATTTTTATACGAGTCTCGGTCATGTTCGTGATTCATGGTACTTTCCCAATAACAGTTCAAATAGGGATATTAAACCACTGAATTCACTTTAAAGCACTCCAGAAGCCAGCCCGTATCAATCGCACCAGTCATCAGAGCAGTTCCGGGGTTGTCTTACAATATAGTTACATTTTTATTGATTTCATCAAGGTAATATGTCTTTATGGAGGGGGAGCACATTAGGAAGCTGAAACAACTTTTCACAGCACCCTCCCTTTCCTTCTTTGCAACAGTTCAGAGCCCTAAATATAAGCTAAATAGAATGAAACACTTTTTTCTCCTCCTATCTGTCCTTCCTGAGGCTGTTAATCGTTATACACAGAGGTCAGTGCCTGCCAGTTACTTTCACAACCTTCTGTTTAGGTCGGTGAAACGCCTTGAGCATATTTTTTCATACGATGACCTTTCCTACCAGGCCCACAACATTTCTATCTATGTTATTCGTCCCAGTGGGGAGAATTACACTTTTGTAAATATCACTTCCCAACTCTGGGTGTCCTTGTCTGGTAGCAAGCGCAACTGTATGGCCACTCTGGTCTTGGTCAAGACATGGTCTCAGTTTAGGTGGTCTTGACTAAAACATAGGATAGGATGAACACGTCATAACTTTACCTGCCTCTTATATGGATTGTTTGAACTCTTCATAGCCTGACCTGCATTACATAGAGATTATTGTATCATCTCTTCATAACCTGGATTACATTATATATGGAATGTATCAACTCTTCATAACCTGACTTGCATTTTATATGGATTGAACCAATAATTCATAACTTCCTAAGGGCTGAGGGAACTAATATTACCTAAATGAGATTGAGTTTTGGGACCACCCAAGGTGTCGTGAAATATTTTTTGGAGTTTGTGACATAATTATTTCATTTCTTTTTATATGATCTTTAATAAAATGCCCATGCATATGAAATGCTAAATGTAAAAGTAATGTCATGTAAAAAAGTTCCTAATTTGCAACCTTCTGTGTGTGTGAGAGGCTGAAAAGGTCACCGTTTCAGATACGCATTTCTCTTTTATCACACCTTGCACACACACACACACACCCACACCATATAATCATTTGTACAGGTAGCAGTTGCTCTAAAAGCCATAGACAATACCTTTGTAAGAGTTTTGCATTCAGACCTATTGTGTCGTTTCCACAACACGTCCCAGAATACTGCTGAATACCTACAAAACAAAGCAACGCACATGGTTGTGTGTGTGTGTCTGTGTGTCTCTATACGTGGTCGCTGGCAGGCAGCTGGCCATGCCAGCATATGCAGGCGTGTGATTGTGGGCCCTGGGCAGCTTGTGTCTGTCATGAGCAATTATGGGTCCAGTCCTGATTGTTTGGGACGAGAGCCAAGCCTGCTGCTGTGCTGCAGATGAGACGTGGTGTGGATGAGAAGGTGCATGGGAGAGGCTGAGAGAAAACTGAGTCTATCAGACGGACCACCCTGGCACAATGTAATCACACCTTTTAAAGATCTAGCTGTCTGTCTACAACCGGAGAATGGTGTTGATCTCCTGGGGCGCACGTGCTTGTTTATCTTTACACCTTTGAGAGCAGTAAAATACAAAACACTACCTGACCTGTAGATTAGATGTACAGGTGATGGATGTGTACATATAAATTATCAGCAGCACTACAGAGAGACTAGTCCGCAGCTGAGATACTATAAATGACATGCATTATCTCTCACAACCTCTCCAACTTTCTCTGTTTTTGGCACAACCTTCTCCAAATCTCAAAATATCACAAGCTCTCTAAATGCTCAATTACAGCACTTTGTGGTTGAGACATCACAGACACATTAAATACCCTTTTTATTTATTTTACCTTTTTTTAATGTGATTGTCATTACAAGTCAACGGTATGGATTTTTAGGCTGCACTCTAGACCAGTCTAGACAATATAAAACGTCTGACAAAAATAATAATGTCGGTGAGCGCATATTAAGATTGCATTAGTTATAAACTCAAAATAGTACTATTCTGACTTTGTTCTTTCAGGCACATTTTTGTAGAAAGATGTTACATGCAGTGCAGTTACCTAATGTGTATGTTGTGTTTATGTTGTTTGAACTTCTATTTGTTACCCTCTTTGTTACAAGTACACAGTATCCTCACATTTATTGTCAAACCATTTCACTGGGAACATTTAGTGTCATTTGTGTTTGTGAAATATTTTTTAATAGCCTACTGTCGCTCCGCTCCCTGTTGGCGGACCAATCAGCGTGGCTAAATGTTATGCCGTTGAAGTCAGTCGTGTTTTGAAATGGTGATAGAGCTAGATGAAGTGATCAAAACAGCTTTAACAATGCCGAGGTCTTTGGAGGCAATGACTGTGAACCCGTCCCAATGGAACATCTCCAGACCATATTCACACACACACACATTCACACCGCCACACATTGGAGCAATGAGTATTCAAAAACAATAAACATGTTTGGCTGTGTTAATATTAGCACACAAACTACACACAGTACCAGATAAAAACAATACAAACATGAGCATGCAGAATATGACCTTCAACAGCAGTTGATCCACAATGAAATCGCATTACATGTTTGACATTGACTTTATATATTTTAACATGCTGTGTGTCTGTCCTTGGGCCCAAAATATTAGTGGTTTGAGGAAGGGAAGCTTTATTTCAGGTACATATGAGAATAAAATCAAAATTGTGAAGATGTCCATTGAAACACCTGTTGTTATAACAGCATTTAGTCAGTGTAGCACAGTGTTACAGGCAAATAATACTGTGTGGTAAAGGACACATTATATTCTCAACTTTCTCTCTCATTTAATCCATCCATCCATCCATCCATCTTCTCCCGCTTATCCGGAATCGGGTAGCACGGGCAGCAGCTCCAGCAAGGGACCCCACACTTCCCTTTCCCGAGCCACATTAGCATTTCATCATTAGCACATTCTCATTTAATCATTGTTTCATATTATCTTGTAGGTAGAACAATGCTTTATGCTTTTAAATACAATCAACTCCTTTATCCCTTAATTTTCCTTCTCATTTTGATATCCCCCTCCTATGCGATATTCTCTTTCTTCCACCATTTTCCCCCCTTCTCGCTTCTCATGGGTTTTTTGGTCCATCTCGTCATCATTTCCTTGGCGTCTGAGGAGAGTCGGGATCAACTCAGTTGACAAAAGGGGACGTCACAGCATATGATCCACCAGCATCTGCTCTGGTCTAAAAATACACACCACGGGCCATAGCGCAGCCTGTCTGCAGCTGCCATACACGCATCTCCCTCCACGGCCCAGCTTCTGGGTAGTCTGGGTTATCTAACCGCAAAGCCACTTAGAGCATACTCTAAGATAGGTTATGTGTACGTGATTTGTGGGTGTAAATAAAAGCGCAAAAACATAGCCTCTCTCGTTGATTTGTAATGCTCGTTGACTCAGATACATATTCTCTCTGGGTGATTTTTCAAAGGACTGATGCTCATGAATATATATGCTACAGTATGTCTGAACACAGCCCATGAAAATTATTTATCAAATGTCTGGCACTTGCCACTGCTTGATGAAAAGCGTGAACAAGACAAAACACATTCTATGGAATTATCTTGGAGCAAATATGGCCCTTGACATTGAAATCTAAAAAGTGGCGAATCTTAAAGAGACCAGAATCTGCAGTAACATTGTGGTAATAATGGCTGGGCATTATTAATAACAACAGTCTAGATACACAGTCAGTGATGCAAGCTGGTCCCTATGTCACGAGTACGTCAGACTCAGAGTTCCACTCACTAATAAGTAGTCTGCTTCTTGTACTTTTTAAGTCAACAATGAATGTGTGTGATTGCATTTCTATGAGCATAATTCTATGAGCATGCGAACAAGAGCTTTGTATGTGATTGATGGTTTAAAATGGTCTTTCTTCCTTTGTGTGTGTGTGCGTGAACAGAGAAGTGCAGCACACAGGCTTGTCAGACCTGGAGATCATCTCCCAGCCTGTGGAGGATGAGAACCCCAGTGCGGTCCCTCCTGTGCAGCTGGTGAGCTTTGGCTACAGAGACCTGCCCCTGGCTGCGCTAGACCTGTCCCTGGCTGGCTCCCAGCTCCTGTCCAACATAGACGAAGACGAGAACAGAGACGGGTGAGTGAGTAAATGAACATGCTGGATTTGATGGCGACGACAGCGTTGTGAAACGGTTGGTTGTGATTTGATTGGTTCGGACCGTTTGGCTGGTTGGCGTCTAAACTGGGGGAATGCGGTTGAGGATATGAATGCATACAATCCATACACAATTCTCAGATATGCTGTATGTAACGGTAGCAGTTCTTGGACTGTACGCTGACACCTACTGGCAGAACTGCAGCTCAGATGGTGCTGACTGCTCCCCATGGCAACCTCCGTCTTTCGTTATATAATGGAATAGTCAGAGCTCTTATCTAATGTGAAAATACTGTGTGTATATAGGTTAGGGTTACTTTTTATATATTTAATAACAAGCAAAACAGCGATAGGTTCCTTTATTTAAAAAAAGTGATTTGAATTATAACTGTGTCGCATGCATGAGCCATTCATGACTCACCAATGTATTATTTTAACAGGTGAGGAGCATGGCATTGGCTCAACAGGGTTCTTTGTGCAATCTCAAAGTGGCTTCGGAGGTCGTGTGGTGGATGATTCACAATGTGGTGCACAATGTTGCCTAACGTACCTTATACTAAATTATCTGAGTCCTTGACCCGACGTCACCTCCTGCTCAATATTATGTCCATTTATCACTAACCTGCGTTGTCCAGCGTCCCTGCGTTAATGAGGGTCAATTAATCATTTCTAAATTAATATCAGACCACCTCCTCTTCTCTAATCTATCCTATTCCTGACATGGCCATGGCCAGTCCCATTAAAAGCATGTTGTACTACATAATTACACATGGCTTCATATTTAATTACATTATTCAGCCTCATATTTTGAGCAAGAGTGGACTATTTATCTCGTAATTAGACTACCCGTGAATATCCTAGTGAGGCGATTACGGCGATGAGGTAATTAATAACCAGGTGCTCGTTATCCGTCACAATCCTCCATCGACAGAGACAAAGGCGGTCCGCGCTCAGCCAACGGGCCGGTCCACTAGACTGGGCGCCTGATGAATTGCTCCTGCTGCTTACCGCTGATGAATGGAGAAGGGTGTGGAGAAAGCGCAAGTCCACACATTTGTCACGTTGCTGTTCATCACAGCATGCGTCGCGTCAAGCGCTCTCGCGCTGGACTCCAGCCTCTGCTCCACGGCCAGCTGGTATTAGCCGCATGAACTGGGCTGTTTGGGATGACATGCCCACCCTGATTGAAAGAGATAAGCATTTATTAGGCTGGTGTTATTCTAAGTCATTTGGCGCGCATGCAAGATAATAATAATTATCCTTATTATAATACAAATATATAATAAAAATCTATAATAATATTAATATAAGTGCATTAAGCAATAGAACAATACAATATGAATTAAATGATGGGAAGGGGTGAGAGAAGGGAGGAATAATGTGATAAAAACAGTCTGCTCTTATGTACTCAGCACTTTAGTACTATACACTTTGTTGTTGTTTTAATGATATATTTGCGTGGTAGACATGATGACAAAATGCTGTAACTATTCTGACTTAATATTGGGTGCTTAGTTACAATTGCTGGTGTTTGACCTGTCCAACTAATGACAAATGTACTACATGTACTGTAAGTCGCTTTGGCAAAAAGTGTCTGCCAAATGCCGTAAATGTAAATCATCAAGCATATTAAGGAAAAAAAAAGATACAATTCTTGAACAAGATATGAAGAAGTATATAGAATATAAATGTGATAAAGGCATTGCACTTTATAGCACATTTATAACAAAAGGCAGTGTGTCACATAAAAACACAACAAAAAGTATACATGGTATAATGCATAAAATTACCTTGAAATTAAAGAATATACTGTAAGAGTGAGAAAATAAGACCAAGGTCTCACAAGAAAACAATAAAATCAATGTTTTAAAGCACAGCAGAAGTCAAAGTGCAAGATTTACAGTTCAGAAGAAACCATGGGTGAACATAGATGTTTTTAGTCTGCAGTTAAAAGTGCAGTTTTGCTCCAAGTCTGGGATCTTATGGAAGTTTATTCCAGATATTTGTTGCATAGTAGCTACAGTAAATGCTGCTTCTCCATGCTTTGACTCTGGGGACAGTTAACATAGCATGGCTCTGCCCGACTATTGCTCTCAAATAAATTCTTTTCGCTGAGATTATAGTCTGGAAACCCTGTTAAAATAATGCATTCAGAAGTCTGTTCCAAAGTGTGGTGGCGAAATGCGTTATTACCCCTCAAACACATTAAACTAAATTCTTTTGTATTCTCCCTGAGCAGGAATGTGTGAAAACATGGTCCATGTATCCAGACATGAGGTCCTTTTACAGCTGTCCCCTTCAATATTTATTTTCCATGGTAAGGTCCTGGCCACGATAACGTTCTCCCATCCTGTCCAGTAATGGTGACTCAAACCCGGGGCCTTACTGTTCTCAGTAGGATTCACAACAACAACACCATAAGCTGTAAAACAGGATCCAACACACACACACAAACACACCGACTCATCCAAGCACTCCGTTTGACATCGAATCAGGCCCCACTCCATTGGTTCCCTTCAGTTAGCCATCCATGGCCTTAGCAGATGGATGTCACAGACGTGCCGTCAAGACTGGGCAAGACTAGCCCTGACGTGGTACTGCTTTCACCGCCTGGCCATTGCGCACTTGCAGCCCCCTCTTGTTCCATTCCATAGTCAGGCACTCCCTGCATCATAGTAAATAAATGGTAAATGGATTCAAACACACATTCACACACCGATAGTGATTGCTGCCATGCAAGGTGCGACCAACCCCCGGGAGCAGTAGGGGGTTAGGCATCTTGCTCAAGGATGCTTACAGGTAGGTCAACACCGTGGTTCAAACCCAAAACCTTCCGGCTGGCAGCCCAACACTAGACCATCCTGCCCCCTGGTATATTGAGCTGTGATAGCAGCTTAATGTTGTACCCACACATCTCGCTGTGCTTATTGAACTGTGCTGCAGGAGTGGGATAGTTGGGGTGTTGTTTCTTGCACAGAGTTTTTATGAAATGGTTCCGCCTGGGAAAGACAACCAAGGAATAAAACTAGCAGTAACAGGCCTCGTCAAACTGGGTCAGAGGACCTACTGCTGTCAAGTGCCCATAATATTAAGAAACCAATAACTTCAAATGAGCTTTGGTTCCCAGGGCGTGTTCCGAAATCTCTCATTATGGCTCGCAGGGCAAACAAAGAGGAACATCTGCTTTAAGACACCCTCACTACACATTTAGATAACGACTGCATGAGAGGTGAGTTTAATTTGTTCAACCTGGGCTTTGTGTGACGGGGTCACTGTTTCAAAATGAAATCGTTAAGTGTGAAATGCCTACCTGGAAAAACCCTGTCAGTGGGAGTAGTAAAAGTAATATTCTCTTTTTGCTTTAATGAAATTCCATTCAAAACCAGCAGGCAGTCACTCCAGATAGTGAGAAGTATTACAGTACATATCCACTAGTTAAACGTACGCCAAACCCCCATTAATCAACATTAACATTTTGAAGCCTGTATGAAGCTTTCTAGTTTGGATATTCCAGCAGGACCTTCCGTTACTTGATACAAGGGCCATGAAGTGTCAAAGGTGGAAGGGTATAGTCGCTTGTCTCTGCAGTGCAGTGCCCTCCGTTACACCATCCACAATCTTGCAAGCTTCAGTTTGACTTCCCCGTGAGAATCAATCTGAACAGCTTGAGATTGTTGCACTTCAGTCCGATACTGTACATAGTGGCTCTGACATTTGACATTAACAGATAGTTGATAAGACAAGCATTGTCAGTTCATCCAATCACCTGATTAGTATTTTTTGAAAGTGCCTGTGTTTTTTTCCTGTGTTTTGATTCAAGATACAAGATTCAATATTAATTTGTTCATTGGTCTCTCTCTCTCACACACACACACACACACACACACACACACGACAGTGCAGTAGGAATGAATGGAGGTTAACACCAGTATTCACTTTGCATTTAAAGGGAGAGACGTTGGTGAGATTTCTCAGACTTATTTTCTATATTATGGAGGTCTTCTTTAAGTACTGCTTACTTTAAGTACTTTAAGTGGTCAGTAAAGTAACTTGAGTTGAGACAAACCTTAAGGTTGTATGTTTCAATAACTAAATATAAGGAGAGGATATGTCAGGATAACAAGTTCATGTAACTGAACACCATCCCCTTGAAGGTTATACAGGGTCCAACAATTTTCTTTCTGTGGATTTCAGCACCACTGGGCTTTAAGTGATTACGTCTGTGCTTCTGTCTCCACATTATTGCATCGATCTATCTGTCTTGAGCAGATAGACAAAAAGACAGATAGCTGCCCGTTTCCTCCTAATTGGCATTCACAAACCTCCCCCAGGAACGTCCATTCATCATATTTTACTTTGAGTTTTTATACCCTTCATATACCCTCATATACCTTGATCTCCCTCTCTGTAATGTCAAGTCAGTACAGAGCGTGCTAGACTTTGTCAATAACAAAACGCAAACGGCAATCTGTGTCGACATTAGGAGGGTTTATTTGAAAAGCTGCTGCGCTACTCTTCAATCAGTGTGCATGTAGCAGAAAGACAGATCACCAAACTCACATTTAGGGAAAACGGTCAGGGAAAATAAATATTTTTTTGTGGTCATGTGAGATGACGAAGTGAAGTTGGAAGAAACAGAGACAGCTGCAGTGGGACGACAATCCACAGCCGTCAAAATGATAATGTATCGGGGAGAAGAAATCTGTCAGTTGCTCCAGTGACTCTGGCCTGGAAAGTGGATTGCCTCCCCCCCAGCCTGCATTAGGTGGCTCATCTGCTCCATACGATAGTGAGATAGTGTGCGATGAAGAAAGCATACAGAATGGGTGGAAAATGTTCAGGCATCAACAGTAGCGTAGTCTGGCGGAGTGTGTGTGTGTGCGCGTGTGCGTGCGTGTGTGTGTGTGTGTTTGTGCTTTCCTAAATTGAGAACGTCACAAGCACAGTGCATGTGCTTCATCAACACGGAGATGGTACGTTGAGCTGTGACAAAAGTTATTTTCTGCTTCCTCCATTTTGTCTGTGAAACTTTCTATGGTGCTCTACGATACGATATTGTAAACATGAATATAGCAGCAAACAACTATTCTATGTAAAGATATAGTGGAGGAAATGCATTCTGGGCAGAGAATGACATCACACTCTGTGTGTGTGTTGTAATCCCAGCTCCTCTCTTCTTTGTGTACATAGACGGCGATTGCACAGTCGCGCGCACGTGTGTGTGTACGCGTGTGTGTGGTGTGTGTATGTGTGTGTGCGCCACTATATGACATCTAGTGGTAGAATGTCATATAGAGTCACTTGAATATTTCCATTTTTTAAAAGCAAACTGTAGTGGAGAAATGGGCGGAGCTAAATAAAGTTATTTAAGGATCTTGAATTAGGTAGAGAGGGAATTAAATTTTTCCGTGCAACTCTTATTGTTGCCTATAAACGACACTCTCCAGTGTATCCACTGTATATTTGACTGTCTATTCGTTGACAGACAGCCCTTAACAATAAGCAAAGCTGGTTTCCCTGTACGCCGTAACGCGTACAGGGAATCAAGCAGTGGGGATTAATCACGAGAAAAGGCTCTCATGTCACGCAGCATGATGAAGCACCTACTGTCAGCCATGTTTGAGTATGACTGTAGCATTGTGAAGGTTGAAGTGACCTTTCTCTCATCGCTGGCATACTGTGCTGCCCCCCTCTTCACAGGGGTTTTCAGAAGAAGGTAAATCACAAACGATCTCTACGTCATGCACATACAGTATACACGCGCACGCAGGCACGTACTGTAGGCACACACCATACTGTACAGTAAACAGAGGCAATGCGTAGGCGAGAGAGAGAGAGAGAGAGAGAGAGAGAGAGAGAAAAAACAAGGCAAAAAAGCTCCCAGGCTGAAATGCGTACAGTAGAGATTGTTATCTAATCGTGTGTAATAATGGTTCACTGCACATTCAGGTTTATACCAGACTGTCACCCCTCATTAGGACCATAAGACGCTTGTCCACTGATGTTTCTAAACATTCAGACAGGCTATTTTCCTAACTGTCACTCTCCAATTCATCTTCCTTCTAACTGCTTATTACACATGACCAGCAGTGTAGATACAGTACATATGTTTTTGTGATAGGCTAGAATATAAACACAAGGGATACTGATCATTTATATATTATTAAATCAAGTGACCATACAATAAGTTTTACAAAAGTTCAATATAATTTCAAAACACACAAGACCAAAACAACAAGTGTCAGTTTCAACCATTAATAAAAGCTGATTGACACAGTAAGAGATACAATCGTGAAGACAGAGGAGTTTATCCTCTATCTTTATGATTTTATGTCTCACTGCTTTAGTTTGTGTATAGTTTCTTCTTTCTTTTTCTGTCACATCATTTATCAATCTCACAAAACGAACATGCTGGAGCCTTCCTGCACTAAATAACAAGCTGCACTTTAGCTTTATCTAAGTGACACTTTATCCTCTACAATAACGTCCCGTGCCCTTGTCAATATTTGACGTTCACAAACCATACCAGGGGCACCTTTGCAAACCTCTCGAGGCCCCCCCTCAAGTGCCATGTTTCCTCATGCGAGTAAAAGTGAACTTTTTTAAGCGGCCTTTTGCTGCTTTGTTTAACAAAGTGTTCCTGCCAGCATAGAAGTGGGCGACATCGTGGGAGGTGGTTGTTCTAGCTCGCATTGGGGGACAGTTGCAGTGTTAGCAGTTTGGTGCCATGGTACGGTAAGTGGAGTGTAGTTATTAATAGATTTGGGCCCATCCATCTTCTTGACTGGTAGAAAACAAACTAACAAACAGGAGGACCATGGTGGCGTGGGCTCCTGTTCAGCACTTTCCTGTCATCACACCTCTTTTGTTGGTTTGCTTACGTATTTAGGTTGGATGGAGTGTTTTGTACATGTGTAGGACATTTATATGTGTGGCAGGTGCACTCATAGCAGATTTACACAAAATTGAAGCGCTATTGCAAAAACTAATAAAAAAGTTTGCAAAATACAATTCTGTCTCTGTTTACATTTAATATTATGCAATTAAAAACTGGGTTTGGTGATTAGTCATTCCAGTTACAGTGCTGGCACAGCTGATCTAGATTGCATCCACCGCCGTAAAAGCCATGGTAGTATTTGGTAGAATACTACTATGAGAGCATTGTACGCAATGATGTAAATGCAAAGCCTTATACTGTATCTGGCAGCGTATCAGGGATTTCTGGGAGGACGTAGTCTGCAGTGATTTTAAAGAGGTCCTGTGAAGAAGAAAAAAAAAAGAAGCAATTTTAAATTTCAAATTAAGCTGGATGGAAATGCGCCAAGAGATGTGTAGGCTTTGAATGGCAACGTGAGCAAGTGCTGCCATCATCAGCTTGCATTAGTTGTTGAAACTGACACTATCTCTTTTATTGAACTTTAGTAAAACGTCAGTAGATTTAATAAATCAATGTTTTAAGTCTTCATTGGCATTATACTCTCTTCACTAAAGCATATGAATTACATATGAATTACTGGTAATATGATTTATAAAATATGTTGCAGCACAGTTTAACACATACATAACACAACTGTCTGTATTGTTACTATAGATACAATGACACAACGTATGCATTACCGGTTACAGCATACACATAAATGGGTTACAGCATACACAGAATGTTTTTTTGTTGGGCTATATTGAGGTAGGGAAATTTTACAGTAAAAGTCAGTTTCCAACACTTTAAATGTAGTAACTTCAAGACTGCATGTTAAGGGTGAAAGCCTGCTCTATATATTGCTGCTATAGGTTAGAGACTGGCTAGAACTGTGCAATGTATAAATCACTTGTACCGTACATCACTTGAACAGGCTGCCAGGCCCATTTCACGACCCTTCTCGCCACTGCTTCCATTATTAGAGCTCATGATGTCACCATGCATCCCGGGGATGGCTGTGCGGTTGCCATTTGCGGAGACGGAAGTGTATGTTGCTGATACGGTGCTTCCAAATGTGCGAGGAGCCACGCGTGGATGCACTGGGTATAAAGGCCAGATGGTCTATCTAAAAGAGGAAAAATGTGCACTACTATCTCGCCACCGTACTGTAGGTCGACCCAAATGTTAGATCATGAAATTAATAAGTAATAAGTTACTATTTACTTATAACTCCTTAAGTTAAGTTACTATTTACTTATTACTCCTTCAAAAAGTAAAAATATTACTTTACTTATTACTAGGTATTAAAAGTAATTATGTACATTAATAGTTGCATTACTACTGTATATTACTGTCACAATCACTACCCTGCCTCTCCCCATCCCAAAAATGACAACATGTGTAGCCAGCTCATTTTAGAAAGTATTCCTCTTTATTGGAACAATAATGAACCTTAGCAGTCAACAATCAGCCAAAGTGAAAACATTGCAGCCTCTCAACCCAGATGATTGGACAGGTCGGTTCAATTAGCCTGCCATAAGATTGCTAGGACCAGAAATCTCATTCTTGTAACACAATAATGCAGCATTACTAATTGTAATATTATTACCATTTTGTTATCACCAAAGTAAAATATTATTATTGTACATAATAATTTTTTGGAATCATCCTGTAGACTAGACTTTAATTCACCCTGAAATAATTGTTGAGATTCTGGTGGAGTCTGGGGGATTTGTACACCTGGTCATCAATTTTTAATTGCTTGACAACATCACAAGAGCATTGCGCATGTGATTACATGTAGCTTAACATCAGCAAAACAAAAACAATTTGACTAAGAACACTTGCCTTACTTTTATTCACGAGGTGTAGTGTCTTTCTTGTTTAAGATATGCACTCAAATTACTTAATTATTACCACACCAGCAAACTTCTGCGGTTAATTAAATCCATCTTTTGGTCTAACCTTTAACCCCACACACTATAGGATATAGCTATTTTCACAGGAGGCGGGAAAGGGAGACAAATCTTGAAGAGCCACTTTGCGAAATAATGCATTCTCTGCGGGCCTTCACTGGTCGAGCCAATTAGAGAGAAGGGGGAGTTGTTTGAGAGAGCAGACTTGGAGTGACCGTTCTCCCTGTTGTCTCCTGGGTTTCTTAACCTGTCTATGGAGATGACTGCAAGGCCAACCCCATACAGCAACATGTTAGTTGTTTGTCACACAGTTGGTTTCTGTCATTCTACAAGATGTATAGACACTTAAAGGTGAGATAGGTGATAGTAAGCAGTAATACACATTTAGTCAAATTCAGGTCTGCTAGTCAGGACGGACAATAACATAATAATCTGGTGTTTCCACACAGCCATGGCTCTGTAAATGGGACCACAAACAAAGTGGTGCAGACTGCACCACACAACAATGTCCTATCCTTCGCAATGTGTGTACAATGTAGAGTTTCTTCTGAGGGAGTCATAGGGCGTTGGAGGTAGAGGTCCATGCTTTGATGGAGTTCAAATATCAGCAATCATTCTCCAATCCTCCACCTTAAATAGACCTGTTTGTAGTAATGGAATATTATCAATTATTACCATGGAAAATATAAATGAATAACTCACAATCAATCAATCAATCAATCAATCAATCAATCAATCTTTATTTATATAGCACTTTTCATACAAATTCATGTAACAC